>JAABKJ010007545.1:125713420-125863866 GCA_011634705.1 Andricus grossulariae | reverse complement strand
CCCTTTTCCAGTAGCTGTTCTTTTCATTATGTAAAAAGTGAAAATATAACCATATCCCTTTTCCAGTAACCTTTATTTTCACTATGTGAAAGGCGAAGAAATAAGCATCTCCCATTTTCAGTATCCTTTCTTTTCATTACGTGAAAAGTGAAAATACAACCATACTTCATTTCAAGTAGTCCCTTTCAACCCAAAGAATAGAGGAAAAGCGGCATTCTAGGATGTAACGTGTTTCGTTAAAGAGGCTAAACCTGAAAAAGGTAGGGCGTAGTAGGAACACGCTATTACCCCTTTTCCAGTAGCTGTTTTGTTCTTTATGTAAAAAGTGAAAATATAACCATATCCCTTTTCCAGTAACCTTTATTTTCATGATGTGAAAGGTGAAGAGATAACCATATCCCTCTTCCAGTAACCTTTATTTTCATTATGTGAAAAGTGAAAGTACAACCATACCTCATTTCAAGTAGTCCCTTTCAACCCGAAGAATACAGAAAAAGGGGCATTCTAAGATGTAGCGCGTTTTGTTGAAGAGGCTAAATCTGAAAAGGTAGGGCTGAGTAGGAATACTCTATAATCCCTTTTCCAGTAGCTGTTCATTTCATTGTGTAAAAAGTGAAAATACAACCATATCCCATTTGCAGTATCCTTTCTTTTCATTATGTGAAAAGTGAAAATACAACCATACCCCGTTTCAAGTAGTCCCTTTCAACCCGAAGAATACCGGCAAAGGGGCATTCTAGGATGTAACGTGTTTTGTTAGAGAGGCTAAATCTGAAAAAGGTAGGACTGAGTAGGAACACGCTATTACCCCTTTTCCAGTAGCTGTTCTTTTCATTATGTAAAAAGTGAAAATATAACCATATCCCTTTTCCAGTAACCTTTATTGTCACTATGTGAAAGGTGAAGAGATAACCATCTCCCATTTCCAGTAACCTTTCTTTTCATTACGTGAAAAGTGAAAATACAACCATACCTCATTTCAAGTAGTCCCTTTCAACCCAAAGAATAGAGGAAAAGCGGCATTCTAGGATGGAATGTGTTTTGTTAAAGAGGCTAAATCTGAAAAAAGTAGGGATGAGTAGGAATACGCTATTACCCCTTTTCCAGTAGCTGTTCTGTTCATTATGTAAAAAGTGAAAATACAACCATATCCCATTTCCAGTAACCTCTCTTTTCATTATGTGAAAAGTAAAAATACAACCATAACCCATTTCAAGTAACCTTCATTTTCATTATGTGAAAAGTGAAAATACAAACATATTTAATTTCCAGTAACCTTTCTTTTCAGTATGTGAAATGTTAAAATACAACCATGCTTTATTTCCAACAGAATAAAAATATAAAAATAAAAAGGATCAAAATGTAAAGTACAAGAGAGGCCCGTAAATGGTGCACAGTGAGAAAAGAAACTTCAGGAAGGAATTTAAAAGGGAATAAAAGAAAATTAGAGAAAGCTTGAAACTGATTATGGAATTTTGAAATTCGTATGCATAATAGTAAATTATAATAATGATAGTAAAATACATACGAGTAATTATATAACGAAATCACTGCAATTTATTCTGCACTTATGTATATTATGCACTAAAATGTATGAAATTATTGAAAAAAATGTTGAAAACGCTAGGCCATTAGTAAAGTAGTGAAATATAATAATAAAATTGATAATTCTTCAAAGTTTAGGATAAACTGTTGCAATTGAAGATATTTGATAGAAATTAAATTAAATTAATGAGCATATTCGACAGTGTTACATGTATAAAAATCATAGATAAAAATTGAAGGGGAAAGGGGTGGGAGGGATCAGGACTCAGGACAGTCACAATAACATATATATAACAAAGTATAATTTTATTTTTCAATATCAAATATGAACATAATACTGTTACATGCGTTTATTGATTTTATTTTTATTAAATATTTTTAATTGCAAAATTTTATTCCGAAATCTAAAGAATTAATAATTTTATTAGAATATTTCACTACTATACTATTAATATAGAATAATATAAAATATACTACACAAATAATGTAGAAAAAAACTTATGTTCTACATTAGAGTGACTTTTTGATGCCTGGCATATTCGACATTTTTTTCAATAATTTTTTTTTACTGTTGGTCATTTTGTTAAACAATCTAACTTTCAATATCTTTTTCCGGATTGGGACAATTGAGGTAATTTTTGAATTTTTAAGTTTAAAAGTTTCTTTTGTGCGTGTTTCTCATCTATTATGACAGTTGCGAAAAAAATAATTAAAACTTATAGTATTTTGCCCCAAATCTATTAAAACTTCGTTAATATTGACCATCTGACTTTTCCGAAGGATATCGTGTGTCGCAAATGGGTAAAGTTAGTTAACTTCTGCAAATAACAGTCTTATTTCAATACTATAAGCAAGCGGGTAATGCGGCGCGAACGACCTTTTTAATGGTAACATGTCGAAATGTTCAATATTGTATGTTCATATCTTTGGATGCTAATCACTTCTAAAAGAAAAATTAGTTGGAAAATTATTTTCAATTTGCAAACAGATAAAATTAATAGCGTGCGCCGCATTACTCAACAGGTGGGGTAAGTTGACACACGTGGACTTTTGTGGAGGACCTAATAATTAAACATTTTAATTGATGTAGATTCAAATGTTTGTTATTAATTTAAAAGTTCAAAATTTTTAAATTGCATATTTAGATTTAATCATTTGAAAAAAAGCGTTTAAAAAAGGATTAATTTTACTGAAATCAATTCAAATTTACCAATTTTATATCAAAATCGTTTATATTATTCGAAATTGAACCATTTTAAATTGAAGGGAAAAATTCAATATGGGTTGAAGTTGAGCATTTTCAAGTGAAATCCAATGTTTCAATGGCTCTAAATTAAAAAGATGCAAATTCAAATATTTTCATGTTGAATCTTTTAATGTAGGATAACTTCAAATTGAAAGCGATTATTTTCAGATGAACTTCCAATCGTTTGAAATTAAAAAATGTAAAGTTTAAAAGTTATAAAATTGTATGATTTTAAATTTGTCTCCTGAAAAAGAATTGACTTATTTTAATTGAATCCACTTTAAGTTTAAGTTGTTTGAAATTATATAGTTTGCATGTTGAATGGACTGAAAATCAATAATTTTGAATTGAATAATTTCAAAATGGTATGGTTTCAGATCCTTCAAAATTGTACATTTTCAGAGCTATACCTTATGAAATGGAACAATAATTTTGAATCTTTTGTACTGAGTCCCTTAAAATTTAAAAATTGAATCAATTTTAATTGAAATTGAACAATTTTGATTTGAAAGAATTTAAATTTGAAAAATATTTCATTTGAGGAGTTAAGAACTGCAACCATTTAAAATGGGACAATATTTTCTTAGGTCTGCTCGAGGTCTATATTAATTTTTCAAAATAAATACTTTTAAATTGAAAGCTTCATCTGTATTACTACACCAAAAAATGCATATTTCGAAAAAGCACATTCTAATAAAAATCTTCAGTTTTTGGTCACACTTTTTTAACTGACGTAGAGTAAGTATTAGACAAATGATTTACACCTGAAAATAATAATTGCTCAAGCGATAAATCTCTTTTAAAAACGCATAGCTTCTGAAGCCATCCAAAACAATGGTATCATTGCTATGGTCATCAGCCTGGCCTTTGTTTTGTTAATAAGCACTTAATCCGCGTTTAGAATAGCAAGAACATTCAATTTAAGATAAGGCCTAATCCAAACCACATCACACACTTTAGTTTCAATGTATAGAACCAACAATGAAGAACCTTTTTTGTGCTCTTTCAATTCTAACAGTTTGCACCGCTTCAAATCTATCCCACATTAATTTGTTTGATTCCCTCACAATACTCTCGAACCGCTCAGCAGAACTTAAATTCAAAACTGAAGAAACCAATAATGAAAAGAAGAATAAAACATTGGATACTGTTCTCAAAACAATCGTTAGTGTGAAAAATTTGCAGCAAATCGTGAATATGCTCTATGAAAATCAACTCGACATGTTCAACTTCACATATCCTGACGTCTTTCTTCAACAAGGAGACAATGAATCTGAAGAGCTGAATACAAAGCACCTTAAAACCGAAGATTCGCTGCCAAGAAATAAAGAAAAAATTAGCATTGCTCGCTCGAAGAGGAATTTAAACGACCTCGAGAAGAATGATAGACTACAAAATCCGTCTGCAACCCTGGCTTTTCTGGTTAGGCACATAAAGGATGTCATTAAAAGTGCACTGAGCGAGGTTCTTCTAGAATTGTCAAAAAGTTCCATAGATAGATCACAAAGTCAATTGCAAATGATTGATGAAATCGCGAGTGTTTTGAGTCAAACTTTAGAAATATTGACCTATGGGCACGGACAACAAGCTATCAGTCTTTCGAGTGGCATTACTGATCCAGAAGATGAGGTTGAATCGAAGTTAGAGGAGCTCTATTTGGTAGCTAAGAGTATTTATGAAGAAATATATAACAGTCAGTTTTTTCGGAATAGTGGGAACATGGAAGATCTTGAAACTTCGAATTCTACATTTGACAGAATGGATGAATGGATGAATTTTCTTTCTGATGATTCTTCCGCAACTGGTAATCCTCTTGTGGAGAAAGAAAACGTTGGTGAAGAAGAAGACTTCACCAAACGAAGATCAATGTCTGGAAATGAAGGTTTGTATCAGAATCGGGAACATAAAGTCCTCATGGATGAAAAAATACCAACAAAAGAGCCTGAAGTCAATAAAGAAAATATTGAAAAATTTGATGAAGATTCACGAAACCTTAAACATCCTTTTCTTGAAGTCCATGATAATTCTGCGGTGAGTACAAGACCTTTAAAAAACGCAACTGATATGGATATAAATGCAACAAATGCTGGCGGAATACCAAAGGACCTCAAAGGTTCCTTGGCAGAGGTTCATGACCTTCCAAAGCTCGCGCAAAAAAAATTCGACGTGAGAGGAACGCAAGATAAGAAGACGATTACCCATACACTAAAAAAGAAGAATGCCAATTTTGCAAAGAATAATGTCTTGCCAGGATACCCGAAGAAAAAAATGAGAGCTTTGCCAGAGATGCCGAAGAGAAAAGAAGAAGGAAGTATAAAAAATGCATACGGAGATAAGACTGCTCCTTCTCAAAGGGGACTGTTCGAAAATTTGGATAGGAAGAGTGGTGATACTGAAATTAAAAATTCTGAAGAATTAACAGAGAAAAAATCGAAGAGTGTTATGGACGCTATTCTTGAAGCGATAGATGAAGTAATTTCACCATTGAACGGTAAAAATGAAACGTTGAGGTACAAGAAGCCAGTTTTAACTAAGGACAAGTTTTTTGAAGAAGTTTTGAAAGATGAGAGTGTGTAAATTTGGTGGTTGCAGAAAAATATTAAATTCTTAATTAAAATTAAAATTTTCAGTTGGTAGGTTTTTTAAACCTGAAAATATATTTGTATTGTGTCATTAAAGTTCGAGTCAGTGAATAAGTGTAATTGAAATTTGTAATTCAAAACTAAATGCATTGGTGCAATAAATAAGTGTCTATTCCCGAAAGTAAGAAAAGAATACTGGACAACGGCGGTCCAAATTTATACCGATAAAAATTCGATTTTCGCTTTTGGTGATAGATCCCCCCAATTCTGTCGATTTCCGGAAAAGCTTGGTTTTCGAAAATAATAAGAAAAGAAGTAATTGTTAATAACTTTTTGTAAATTAAATGGCAGTCACCTCTTTAGAAATGTTCAAGGAATAATATACACGTAATAACTTTTGATCTTGACTCCCCCATCCCCCTTGTATTGTGCCCGGAAAATGCCCCAGAAAATTCAAAATTGCAATTTTATGTATAATTCATCCTAAAGACCGTATTTTTTGGAATTTTTACATACGAATTATTTGTATTCGATAAGCGACAGGTTTCAAAGTATTTTTAAACAAATTTTGAATTGTTTGAACAATTATTATTTCTTTGAACAATTTTCTCCCCTCAATCGTCAAAAGTTAATATTTTTCACGATAATTGGTAGATTTTACGGATGTCAAGAGAAATATTTCTTTTTTAACATATTTGTTAATTATTTAAACAATTTTTCCCCCTGTAAATGTTGAGAGTGATATTTTTGTGGAAGAAAGTATGCAATGATTAAAATAATTAATTGTCATTGACTTGCGCCTTTTTATAGGAAAGGTGGAGAAAATTCTTTTTTTTCGAATCTGTTGCACTTGTCGCTTGTTATTCAGTATTTTCTTATCTCGGAAGTTAAATCCTAATTGCTTAAACAATAATCATTTCTTAAACATTTTTTTCAGTAACCGTTTTTTCTTAGATCGATTTCGTTGAGAAGAAAATACTGATTAATAAGCGACAGAGTGTAAACGATTTAAAAAAACTAGAATTTTCTCCATCTTTCCTATGATAAGGTGCAAGTGATTTAAATTGTTTTAAATAATTGCAAACTGTCTTTCAAAAAAAATATCCCTCTTAACATTCATTAACTGCGTCATTAATTCCAACAAATAATAACCTTTCACGATTTACAGGTGAAAAAAATTGTAAAAAAAAAATAAAAATCGTTTAAATAATTGCCAAATAACTTCAGAAAAAAATCAACAAAAAATACTATTTTTCAAATTCATCAACTATATTATTTATCCCGAAAAATAGTGACTTTTCACGATTTGATGAAAAAAATGGTTTAAACAATTAAGAATTACTCAAACAAATTAAAATTAGATAATAATACTTGGAATCTCGTCGTTTATTGAATAGAAATAATACGCATTGAAAACATTCCAAAAAATACCGTCCTCAGCATGAATTTGACATGAAACTTCTATTTTTTGGGGCATTTCCAGGCACAATACAAGGGGGTTTGGGAAGTCAAAATTTAAAGTTATTGCATGAAAATTATTATTTGAAGTTTCCTGAAGAAGTGATTAAACTTTAATTTACAAAAAAGTTAATGAGAAGTCAATCGCCAAAAATCGAAAGTCGAATTTTTGGACCACCCTAAGTTACACTACATTTTAGTGATAAAAAATCAGCAATTTTGTTCTTGGTCTTTAGTTATAAAAATTATTACAAAATTAAAAAAAAAGGTAAAAATTAAAAAACATGAAAATTGTTTAGTGTTAAGTATTCAAAAGCTGAAAAATTCTTTTGTATCCAAAGTTGATTTTTTCCGAATAAGCTAACTTTTATACATCAAGCTTTGTTGACCCGCACTCCAAAACTTGATACCTCGGAAGAATATTATTTAGGAATTTTATTTTCAAACTGAAAATTGAATTTTTTATCGCAATCCGCATTCAAGATTGGTTCAATTTAATATCATTTTCACTTTCAGATTATCAGCTTCCACATCCATTTCCTTGAACCTGGATAACTTTTTTTGATCAAACTTTTTTGGCCTCAATTCAACAAGACTTCGGTTTGAGAGTGGATGGTTGTTTTTATTTTGAAATAATGATTCCGATTTTACAGAATGTTTTTTCGTTTGAACCGTAAAACAAGGGCTTCACCTCAATACTGAGATTAATTAAAAATTATTACGAATAAACTTCTAAAAATAGGATGCAGCCATCAAGAGAAGTTTAACGACATAATGGACGAAATAAAAAGAAAGCATAATAAACTTGCCAGTAATACAAAAAGTGACTATTGTTATTCAACGAAACATGCTACAAAATTGTAAGATTTAGGAAATAATACCGATTTTGAGAGGGTCAGATTTAGTTTTTTCTATTATAATTATTATTTTGAGTATTACTAATAATTTAAAAAATTGTACTTATGAATGTAAAGAAAGACAGGTGATTAGAGGTGGATTAGTCAAAAGTTTTGAACTATGTACCAAAAGAAATACTGAAATACATAACTAATAAATACATTTTTATTGAAGTAAATTAGTGGCTCAATTTACTAATCATTGTGAATTAGGTAATGAAAAAACTTTTCCCATTAGAACTTTTAAATCAAATTTTAATGCTGACCTTAAGCTTCACATTTAAAATTAGAAACATTTTTAAACTGCACAAGATGTATAAATAATAAATTTCAAAAAAAGGCTTTTCTGCAACAGAACGAGTTTAGCAAACAGTTCTGTTTTTAATTTAAACAAGATACTAAATAACTTTCTCAACATCAGAAAGAAAGTTTTAATAACATCTTAAATATGGATTAAGAATTTTTTTATAGTTATACTCACATACATCCACGGGATACAGTCATATTCAATCCATTGAGGACAGGATCTATTTTTCCGTAATTTTTCCGAGCATTTATGACGACAATCGCTTCCTGAGCAACCATCTTCTGAAGGTTAGAATCCTCAGTAGCGCGAGGTTGAGCTAAAAAAAAAGGATTTTTGGTAATTAGCTAATTTAACTATTAACTAGTAAATTATTGATAATTATACTTGCATACCTAGATATAAACATAAGGGTGGGTCGAAAAAAGAAAATTTTGGAAATCGAAAATGGAACTATGTGGAAAAGTAGCATATTATAGGACCCTGAAAAATTTTAATTACTTTGGGTTCGATCGATAAACGCCTTGGATTGCGCGTTAACAAAATACGTTTGAAAAAATTCTTATTTTCGTAAATTTGATATTTTCATGGATGTTAATTTTTTTTTACATTTCTGGAGGCCTCGAACGACTCGCCAACTTTTTACAGATTTTTATTTGCAGCCCCATCAGAGATTATTAATGTTTAGTAGACCCCTGTTTTCAACAGATAATTTTAAAATCGACAGAAATGTGGGGCTAATTTTTTCAGGTATCTAGAACCTTTCTACTTGTAAAAATACTCTAGAAAAAAAATCTGATTAGCCTAGGAAATCATAAGTGTACGTATACTGAATTTTTTTAAACTGAGCTTTTCATTTTTTTAAATTATTCTTTTTCAACTGAACTTTAAAAAAAAACATTCGAAACTGCATTATTTTCTATTATGCATATCAAATATTGAAGATTATTCTATTGAAAATCATAGAAATTGAAGAGTTTTCAATTTGAATCTTCAAAATTGAACTGCATATTAAAAAAAAAAGAGTTTAAAATTAAATTATTTTAATCTATAAACATTCCAAATTAAGGAATTAAAATTGCAAGTTTCAAGTTATAAAATTAAAAGTTTCGTAATTTTGGTGATTCACATTTGAAATTTCTTCAATATTGAAGACCTAGAATTGAAAAGTCTTGACCTTTGATCTTCAAAATTATCAAAATTTAAGAATTTTTAATAATACATCCTTAAAATTGAAAAAATCTTTAAATGCAAATATTGAAAATTGAACAATTTAACATTGTTATTTTTTTAATTGAACTAACTAGTCGATATTGTAGATTTCCATTTCATGTGTGGATTTCTCTTCTCGATCCGTTACCTTCTCCGATGATAATACAGATTTCTATTAAAAATTGATGTATAAGATCTTGCTAAATAAAGCGTGATTCGGAAAAAAGAATTCTTCCTCTGATCTCTAGTAGATCAGTGGTTAGAGCACCTGACCGGAAATCTGTTGACCTGGTGTTAGAATTCCAGCGGAGTGAAATGAGAAGATCTTTTTTCTGAATAAAATTTAATTACAAATGTTTATTCTCCATCTTGTCTGAAATGACGTTAAAATATTTTCTGTATAGAAGAATATAACTTCGGTCGATATTGTAGATTTCCATTTTATGCGTCGATTTCTCTCCTCGATCCGTTACCTTCTCCGATGATAATACAGATTTCTATCAAAAGTTCTGTATTTAATCGGATTTTCGCGGAATTCTACAAATTGCGAGAAACTGCAAAAGATTTGCAAACAATGCAAACAAAAATGTTTGAAAATTCACGAAAAAGCTCAAAAATAAAAAGAATCCAGGAAATGAAAAAAATACCGTGTGGGATTTTTTTAATTTCTTGGAATTTTTATTTTTTTGTAATTTCTCGTAGTTTTTTCGTTTTTTTTTTTTTGAGTTTCATATACTTTTCGCAACATTTTTCAAATTATATTTTTATCCGTTTAAACGTGTTTCTATTTATTCATTTGATTTTTCTTTGTGACTCATAGAAATTATGAAAGTTTAAAACTCAATGTGTTGAGTATCACGATTTTTACACCTACATCCAACAATGCATTTCTTTGCAAATTTTTAATTTCTGAACTTGATAAATCGGTGATAAAAAAAGCATTGTAGAAAAATGGAAAGATTTGAGAATAAACTTTGTAGGGCCTAAGCATTGTAGGGTATCTACATTTTTTTTAAATCTCGAGTTTTATATAAAATTGATATTTTACATTTCGGACATGCCAGATTTATAGTTGAAATTTACATCTGTAACTATTTTCATTCAAATTTGATAACTTGAAAAATTTTTTTGTATCGACATATTGTGTAAAAAATACATTGCTGATACTTTGAAGAAATCAACGACTCCAAAATGCAGTTTTTTCAAACTTTCATCCTCCCCGTTCGAAAAATAGAGTATCAATTTTTGAGCTCATTTGATAAGGAATTGTGCATGTAAATACAATTATTGTTATAATACAGAATCATAGTCATTATACAATGTATATATTCGATTTTGATAAATCATGCCTGGTGAATTTTTAGAAATTTATTTGCATCCCGGAAGACCCCCTGTAACTTGGCTCGCCGATGTCGTATGACGATGTTTCATCGCCTGGATCGTCGACTGTTGACGTGGGGATATCAACTCCATCCCCTTCGTTTATGCCGCCACCATCTCCGAAAATTAGCGTGCCGCCACTTCCGTCGTCTGCTCCAGTACCGGAGCACCACAGTAAAAAATCTACATCGCAAAAGTCTGTAAAGGATGTATGAATAATTATTTAGCAATGTTTAACAATTAACATTGTTTCAAAATTGTTAATTGAACAAAAGCTTTAATCTTTTTTGAAATCGAGTGACTTTTGCCTGAAATACCGATTCCTGGTACAAAAAAAAATAGTTTTGTGTAACTCATATGACTTGCATTACAATATTACTGCATCATCTTGTTTTGCCAAGGCACAGCAGCAGCGCCGTCGAGGTATTCGTACCAACTATCTCGCAAAGCCAGTGCATTATTTGCATGTCGATTCCCTCACTGGGGGCAAAAGTTGACAAATCCTGGAGCGACTTGGTGCCTCCAATCGCCTCAAATTAGTTGTCCCCTTAGCACATCTTCGTTATCGAGAAAACCCGGTGGTGTGTACATTGCTCTGCCAATACTTTGACTCCCAATCCAATTGTACAAACAAATTGTGGCCATAACAATTGATTGCACGACATGTGGATCGTGGAGCATCGGAGCTCTGTATATTTGAAATCTTGCACCAAGAACCCCAAAAGCGTTCTCTGAGACTCTTCTGGGCTCGATAATCTGGCAATTTTACAATACACAACTACAGTGAAATTCGTAAATATTTTAATCGCGAATTAATCGTTATTAAATTTATCATTCAATTTAAATAATAAATATAATAAAAAAATCGCGCAATCATCTTCTTTATTTTAATCAGGGTTTTTGAACTTCATTAAAAAAATCCATGAAAACTTTACCATTTTGTATGAAAAATAGTCCCATAGAAAATGGTCAAGTTTCCATAAATTTTTTAAATAGTTTATACCTGTAATTAAAGATTCTCCTATCGTTCCGTTGAGCACATTGAGCCCCTGGATAAGGAATAAGTACATTCCTGGTAAGCGGAAATCCTTCATCCCCAACTGCAACTAGTGGAAAAAAGATGTTTGTTCCTGGAAGAAGCTCAGGTGGTGGAATGCGAAGTGTATTGTCTTCTAATTGTTGTTTCAGGCTTGATTTGTTCCATACTCCTGTGTCACTTATCCTCCCGTTTGTTCCAACGTCGACCTAAATGAACCGCAAGTTTGTGTCAAGTGCAGCCAGAAGAACAACACTGAAGTCACTTTTGTAGTTGAAGTACAGTAACCCGGAGTTCACGGGGGGGGGGGGTCAATTTTAACATGTTTCCCATCCATTGCAAACAAACAGTTCTGAAAATTCCATAAGTTTCCAAATTCTTTAGCGACTACTCACCATTCTGCTTCTGTTGCAGGAATCTTGACATAATCCGCTTTTAAAAATTTAATTATCGCATAGAAGACTTCTCTAAAGATGCCAGATATGGTAGATTCGCCAATGCAAAAAGTGCAGTGTAGTGAGTTCAGAGTTTCACCTTTACAAAATAATCATATTGATAAAAATCCTAAAAAGCTATAATCAATTTGGAATCGATCGACATGCAGCTTGGCTACCCGCACTCGAAAAGAAGGTTGCAGAAATTTCTTCTTTGCAGAGTTTTTGAATTTTATTGAATTTAAATTTTTTTTACATACCTGGAGGTTAGAAAAGTCTTCTCAATTTTTTTCGGATTTCAATCTATCATTTTCTGAGAGATAATTCCTATTTTATTTACCATTGTTTTCGGACATTTTTTACCAGGTTTGAAAATAGAAGAACAATTATTCGAGGTACATGAAAACTTTTCAGTGACAAAAATACATTAGAAAAAAAATCCCCAAGACCCAGGAATCGAAATTGGCGATACAAAATTCCGAAAGAAGAAAACTTGCTGTCATTCCGATTGCTGTCTTGTCGATTTTTTGCTAGTGTATTTCTATGTTTAAGGAACCTACACATGCTCACAAAAATTATTAAACTACAAGTTATGAAGATAAGTTCATAAGATACCAAAATCAAAAATTTAAAAATTCGCTGTATTGACAATTTCGATTCCTCCGCCTTGGGGATTTTTTTCTAATGCATTTTTGTTACTAAAAAGTTTTTATGTACCTTAAATAATTCTCCTCTTATTCGTAAACGTGTTTAAAAAAATTCCGAAAACAGTGGTAAATTAAATAGGAATTATCTCTCAGAAAATGATAGATTGAAATCAAAAAAAAATATTGAGAAGACTTTTTCAGCCTCCGGGTATGTAAAAAAAAATGAAACTCACTGCAATTTGAAAACTTTGCAAACAAGAAATGTTTTTAACCTTTTTTTCGACTCCGGGTAACCAAGCTGCATGTCGATCGATTCCAAATTAATTAACATTTTCTAGGACCCCAATAGGCTACTTTTCCGCCTCACAGCGATTTTGAATTCCAAAAGTAATTATTTTCGACTCAACCTAATCTATATATTCTAATACCTGTTGCCAAATATCACAGAGTTACGGACAAACGCTCGTCTGCAGGAATACTTTTTCTCATATTAGTATCCTGCTTTTGTATATACGGTTTTACACAATCCAAAAAAAACTGGAACGAGTCCACATCCATTCCTAAATACCTGCTAATGAATTGTGACTCGTATAAACATTATGTGCTTTTTGAATTCCATACTGTTCCTGACGCAATAAGTAACGTTTTACCCACTCCTTACGTTTTCCTCTTTTTCTTTTACTCTCTTCTGTGATAATAATGAATCTCATGAACATACACATCAATTTTCGCTTTTTTTAGCGATTATATTCTTCGTCCATAATGTATGACAATTCACGAAAACACAATATACGAAGACAACAGTGACGGCAATCGTGAGTGAAAGCGATGCACCGTATGCATGAAACGGACCGTCAATCCTAACCGTAATCGGAACCGGGAACCGCTTGTGTGAATACGCCTTTCCGGCGTGATTTCTGTCGTGTTGTGATGAGACTCGTTCATGATAGGTTCAACGTTCTCAAGCTGAGAATACCAAGTGCTGTGTTTATCGGGCGGTAATAGGGTCCAAAACAATCTAGCTATCTCTCGGTTGATCCTTTCAATCATATTCGCCTGTACGTGGCGAATGAAAGTTAGAATCTTCCGGATTTCTCTTTCATCGAGTGCTTGCTTCCATCTTTTGCAAGTTCATTGCGTGCCTCGATCTGATAAAACTTTATCAAGTTTTCTGATGGTCTCAATGTAATGATCGATTTTTTTATAGCAGCATTGCACTTTGCGTTTCTTAGCGGATAGAACTTCGTGTATAGTTAGATGACATCTTTGCTGTTTTCTTCGAAATATATCGTTTTTAATTGACCCAAGTATTATAAGTGTAAAGAAGATTTTTTTTAATTGGCATTAGGGTCGATAATGTTTATTTGTTTTGTGTTGAACAATTAATTTTTATAAAAGATATATATTTTTAAATAAATTGAAGTTAGATTGTTTACGTTTCGTCCCGAACTGACTCACTGGACTCGTCAGTAAGGCTATGTGAATCAGTCCTACCTTCTACATTTTAATTGATCTAAAATTCATTATAATGTATATAAAAAAAATCCTGTATAGGTTTGTAAATTTGATAAAGCCTTCAATAATATAGTTAATTTCAACCACGAATAGGGGTTGAAACTTAATATAATTAATATAAATTTTGATTTGAGTTTTCAAAAAACATAACAAAAATATCTTGAACTGTTATTCGGACCACGGATAGGGGCGAGAACTTAAATTAAAGGATCATCAATTACCAAGTTGAAGAGAAAATATTACTATTTTAGTGAGTTGATTAGTGAACCAAAAAACCAAACTTTAAACTCATCCTGAGTAATTTTCTTCCTTTTCCTTCTCTCCCATATATTATTCTTGTTACAACTGCGCAAATTGAGATTTAGAAATAGTTCCTAAGAAAAATATTAGGATAAAATAGTACATTATGCAACAAGGCCAAAAGTAGAAGATTTTTCCCGCGGGTGAGTTTACTGACAGAACGAGAATGAGGGAAATGAGACCCGAGGGAAAAATATTCTCGTAATGGCAATATAATCACCCAAGGGACAAATCTACTTTTGCTTCGTGTTGCATATAGTATTTTATTCCACTCTTGACTGAAAGGCCACTTTTTGGTCCTGAAAATCGGGGTCGGAACAACTTCTCATTCTTAAAAGATTTTTTGGAAATGAAAAAAAATTTCGAAATTTTTTGGAAAAATTTCATTTTTGCCCAGCTAAATTTTACTTTTGCCCCGATAAATCTTACTTTTGTGTAGCTAAATTTTACTTTTGCCCCAATAAATTTCACTTCTGCTCCGCTAATTTTATTTTTTTCTCGCTGATTTTACTTTTGCCCCGCTAATTTTACTTTTTCCCCGCTAATTTTGCTTTTGCCCCGCTGATTCTACTTTTGCCCCACTAATTTTACTTTTGTTCCGCTAATTTTACTTTTGCCCTCCAAAACTACTTTCCGGGAAAAATATGCTACTTTCACCCTGCTTATCAGGGGCAAAAGGTGGGTTTTTCGGTCGGGTATGGAATAAAAGTCTTTTAATTTGTGTCAGTCTTGTTATATTAAGTGTGATAAGTTAGCGACGTCAAACTAAGCTTCAATTCGCGCAGTTGAAACAAGAGTAATATATGGAAGAGAAGGAGAAGGAAGAAAATTACTGAGGATAAGTTTGAAATTTTGTTCTTTGGTTCTCTAATCAACTCACTGAAATGGTAATATTTTGTCTTCAACTTGGTTATTGATGATATTTTAATTTAAGTTCTGGCCCCTATCCGTGATCCGAACAACAATTTAAAATATTTTTGTTGTGTTTTTTGAAAACTCAAATCAAAATTTATATCAATTATATTAAGTTTCAACCCCTATCCGTGGATAAAATGCACTATATTATTGACGACAAAATTGATCAAATGTACAAACTTATAAACGAAATTTTTTGTTTCAAAAATATGCATTATAATGAATTTTAGATCAATTAAAATGTATAAGGTAGAATTGATTCACATAGCCTGACTGACGAGTCCAGTGAGTCAGTCCGAGACGAAACATAAAAAACCTAACTTTAATTTACTTAAAAATATATATCATTTTAAAAAATGAATTGTGGAACACAAAACAAATAAACATTATCGACTCTAATGTGAATAAAAAAAATCTTCTTCACACTTATAACTTCGTGTATTTAAAAAACGTATCGAGCATAACGCGTTAATACTCGTAGCCGAATTTCGATGATGTCATTGGCCCGAAAAAATCAATTAATACGATTTCTAACGGTTTCTCTGATAATACCGATGAGCCGTGGTTGAGATCTTGTTTCGTTGACACGAATCGCGTGTGTGCAGGATCTGCCAAGTGAGTTTTTAAAGTCACAGCGCGGAAAAAGATTCGCGTAAGATCCTGTAAGTTTTTTCCGGCACTGGGTGTCCGTACGCAAAATGACATTCCCATAAAATCTTCTGAATTATTCCTTTATGCATGTAAGTCCAATAAAATGTTTCATAAAAGTGATATAAAGTGCTACCCAGGAGTTTACACCGGGTGTTCTCTTCGTTCTTTACCGTGAATTTGTTTAGCTCGTGAAGTTTCTTGTCTTTTTCTTGCAATCTTGGCAGTTCTTGTAACGTTCCTCGAATTTCAAGAGTCCATTAGTAATTTAATGTATTGATAATTACTCTTATTTCACCACGAATTTTTTTATAGGTTTCGTCATCGTGTGACCTACTCAACACATCTGCCATCACATTTTCCACACATTCTCAAAAATTTTAGTACTGGATGGTCGGTCCAATTTACAATTTCTGCACTGTGCAGGTACGTACAAAGTTTCTGCAGGGCCCAGACGATGGCGAACAGCTCCTTCTCGGTTGTAAAGTAGGTCAGCTCGTGTCCTTTTATCGTTCTGCTGGCCAGCGTGATGATTTCTTTGCTGTCATTTTAATCAAGTTGATACAGGACAGCTCCTAAGGCATAATTGCTCGCGTTAGTTTCCAAATAGTACTTCTTTTTCGGGTTGGGAAAGTGGAGTAGTTCAAAGCTCTCTTGTGCGATTTCGCCCCAGTTCCATTTCGCTTTCTTTTTTATTAATTTTAGAAGACATACTGTTTCCGCTGCATGTTTGCTACTGGACTTCGAATAGAAATTTATGAGTCCTAAAAATCCTCGAAGCTGCTTGACGTTTTTCGGTAGTGGAAACTCATGTAGGCTGTGATTTTTTCGGGATCTGGCTCAATTCCATTAACCGTTAATATGAAGCCGAGAAACTTCGTTTCTTTTCTGAAAACCGTGACTTCGTTAAATTTAATGTTAGATTATTTTTCGACAGTCTTTCTAACAATTCTTCAAGGTGTTGCTGATTTTGTTCATGAGTTTCTGAAATAATGAGCGTGTCGTCGACAAAAGTGATAATGTAATCAGCTATGTCTTATAGGGCGTGATCCAGTCCTCTCACCAGTGCAGTGGTACTCGTTTTTAATCCGAACGGAACTACTTTAAATTCGTAGCTCCTTGCCAAAAACTACTCGTCATATCGAGGCTTGACATAATGTTTATTCCTTTGCATTTCTGGAACAAAACTTCTGCTGGTTCCGGACACTCTCAATCGTCGATTAAAATTTCATTCAATTCTCTGGCATCGAGACATAGGCGTACTGTACCCTCTTTTTTATGACTAGGATTATGGGATTTATGTATTGAGTTCGTGATCTCTGTATCATGCCTAATTCTCGCATCCTTTGAATTTCATTTCCAACTTTTTCACGGTGGGCCATAGGAATTGGATAACTCCTTCCGACGAAGGGCTGTTCTTCTCGTACTCGCAGGGTATGCTGGTATAACGTCAGAAGTCCAGGTGCTCGCCGAAACACTTGTCGACATTTCCAGGGAATATTGCCGAGTTTATCCTTCATTTCTTGACTCAAGTTGGGTATTTCCGAGACTTTTTCTTGGACTTCAGTCCAGCTAATATCCATTGAGGGAGTTTCCGTTGTTTGGGGGTTCTCATTTTCTTGTGCAATTTGTGTTTTCGTCCCTTTTTCCGTTTGGCATTCTACAAAACTTCCTTCTCTTTCCTCAAGCTCTCGTCCAGCACAATTCTTGTAGTGGGCCTTCCATTCAGGTATGGAAATATAAATGTCTCTGTGTCGGGTTAATGCTCGCTCGCTACTCATTCAATACATCAATAGCGATAATACCGGTACGTGAGAGTCGAGAAATGACGAGAAAGGTCATTTGAATTATTTGATTCGGCAGCTACACGTCCACGTAGATCTGCTTAGGTATACGAGTCGCTTTGCCCCCCAGGGTTCCGGCTACTGCGACAGCTGCTAATAGAAGGCTGGGATATCGTGCAAATCGCTCTTTATTGTCAGTTAGTAATTTCTCAGATATGCAAGTGATGTCTGCTCCTGTATCGACCAATGCTTTCGTCAATATGCCGCCCACTTTTATGTTAACAGCATAGTACATGGATCTACTTTGAATTTCTGCCGGTGGGTTTTTATCTAGTAGGTCGTCACTCATGCTCGTTAACATGTGCATGACGTAAGAGATTTCTGATTCCACGTCAGTAGATTTTTTATTCGCCTCTGTTGACATGGCTCCATGTAGTTTCCCGTGGGGTTATGTTGTTCCTACGGGAACCCTACTCTAGTCTCGTGCTCGGTGTCAACTTTCACCTCCATGTTTTGTACCTTGAAGGGGGCCTGTGGCTACTGCTGCCTCCATGAGTTGCCTGTCCATGTGCCGCGTTATCCACCGCAACCTTGACCCTGTCTAGCGCCTTGAGAGCCTCCATTCATGTTTTTTTTTCAGGATTTTGTTAGGACTGCCAATGGTTTTGTTGATTTCCGTTATGACGCTGTCCGTAGCCCCCCTGGCAGGAAGGTTTGCAAGAGTTTTGGTTAATGCCATTGTTATTGTAAGTGCTGTTGTTGTTGTGATTCTCTTGTCGATTGTTTCACCTTCCCTTCAATCTGTCATTATCAGGATAACCAGTATACGTGGCACCAATATTATCAAATTCTTCCAAACATACAATTGAATCCTTGCATTTTCCTATTCCTCTTCCGATAATATTCCATTTCTTTATTGAAATTTCTCGCCGATTTCTTTATAACCTCATTTTCTTCCAAAATAGGTGTGAGTTCTTTAACGAGTGCGAATATTTTTCACGCATATTTGGCACGTGAACGATCTTTTTCTTGTTGATACTTTCCAAACTCTAGCTTCTTTTTTTTACCTCATGCTCGTTTTGGTCATTCCAATACCTTTGGTGAAACTTTATGATAAATTGTTCGAAGCTGTGCACTTTGTTTTAAATCACTTACCACAAGTATCCCGGTGAACCAGAGAACGATCTTTCAATGAGATAACCGGCACCGCAGATGCGTGGACGAACAGCTTCCCAGTATTGTTCCATTTGCCGTAGATATCAAATGGGATTTCCTTCTCCATTCAATTCCGGCAACACGTACTTAATCTGGGGTAGTTGACCTGTGGGCAATCCATTTTTCCATCGATCCACAGGTGTTTTTGTAAGGCGCTCTGCTATTCTGGATTGTGCCATTCCGAGTGGATTGAGCTGGGCTTGCATACGGCAACCACGTTTTTACAAATTTTGAGTGAGGCAGGTAGTCGCTTGGATCGTTCTGCCTATGTTTGTTTCGACTGCCATGATCTTCTGTTGTATCTCTTTCTCTGAGGGTGGCCTGTTCTTCACGATATTTTCGGTCCTCTTCTATTAACCTTTTTGATGCTTTCTCCATTTCCACGATCCTACTCTTGATTTCGTCAAGCTATCCTCCCTGTGGCGTCATGTTTGTGTTGTTGAAAGGTTCTTCTCGATGTTCAAAGTCAATTTTAGTTATAGTTGAGTCAACACCTTCTCGACCCTCACTATCAGAGCTCGTCCTTTTCGAGTTTCGCGTCGATCTAACACTGGCTTTACTCATTTTGATGCTTTTTTAAATTTAAACTTTCTTTCAGCACGCGAAATTTTTCGCAACTCTATTCTCACAAGATACAAAAAATTAAAAGAAAAGTTTTCTTTTCTGAGTTATGACACGGCACTTCTTCACTTGTTTAAAGTTTTATGACGTACACAGTTACTCAGAACAAAGTTTTTCTTTCACTGGTAGTTTGCCTTTCCTTGTGGCACGGTATTATTTTCAATTTTAGCAGCTTTTGCTTCAAATTCTTTCTTTTCAAGCAAATATTTATCTAATCCTTGTATACTTTTAGGAACAACTTTTTGACTCGTAGGTGGTCAATTTTAACCCTATACTTTTAAGAGGTTAACTATATAGGACGATATGGCATCATCGACCCAGAATGTAACAATTATGAGCATTTTTATAGAGAAAGGGATCACAGGAGAGTGAGAATGAGGCTTGAGATTCTTGTAAAATGGGATTCCTATAATCCCTAGCTAATAATAAATGTAATTATCACCCATTATTTAAGGTGTCGCACGCACAGGTATAAATACTTTAGCTCTATCTATGAGTCTGAGTATTCTATTTATACACTACCTCGGATTTTAAGCATCACCGTAACTAAAGATTTTATCTGCCTAAAAAAATCAAATCGATCATTTTTATGTACGACTCACACGAGGGTGACACGAAAACTAAATATCAGCAAATAATGCTAGAGATTAAATGCGATGATTAAATCTTGAAATAACATAAAATTCAATTACATAAATCGTACAAAATACAATGTTAAACTTTAATAATAAACCTTTATTTGAAGAAACTATTTCCTTTAAAGGTTAAACTTGATTTATAATATTCCCACGCGAGGGAGACGCGGACTAAGGATTTAACAATAAAGTTCAAAATATGAAACTTAATGTTCTTTGGCAAATAAATCCACTTGGAAATTATTCCATTTTAAATCAGACCTGATTGAACTTTGGCAAACGCTTATTAAACATCACTCTCAAAAACATATAAAAGAATATTTGACAAAACACGATACAATAGTCAGATAAACTCTACTGAGTTTGGTAAGAAAAACTTTCCAGAGAAAATAGCTTTCGAGCGGAAGCGGGCCGTAGCTTGGCGCAGGTAGCTTGACGTGACGCTCTCTCTGTATTCATGTTCACAATTCAATATTTTGAAATAGAAGGGGTTACCCTGATCAATACGCAAGTATAATTGCACAATAAAAACAGAAGCCGCTATGGCCTGCACACCTTTGTGATTCTTAAAAAGAATAAAAACAGGAACGTCGACTATGATCGTTTTCTTTTCTTGGCCAGATTATCGAGTGGACTCGAGTCTGCTCGTAAATATACTGATTTCTAATCGCTGTATTATTTTACACAGGTAATTTTGTTGATCAGTGGACAAGGTTAACCTTGCTCTGCTCGAAAAGCACCTTGGGTCAAATCTCCCTGAGCATCAATTAAATTTATTAAAATTTTATAATTCTCAAAATAAATCACAATCACTAAAACGTCGCATACCAACAGCCTGAAATAATATCATAAATTGAATCGAAAACATGCGTTATTTAATTTCAGAATAAAAGACCAAGTATCGCTCAATGGAGTTGAAATATTTTTATGTGACTCCGGTGCATAATCGCGTTTTTATGCGACAGCGCAGAGTATCGTAATGTTGCACATTACGATACACCGGACAATTACTCTTCACATTACACTCCGCTGTATCGTAATGTACAACATTACGATACTCTACGCTGTCGCAACAAAACTTGTAAATTCAGCGGCTTCACATTAAATAGTATATGCGCCGATGCGCACAATTTGGATATTCACGCGACTTGCTTACAATGCTCGCAGGCAGGACTTATCTCGCCTCGGCTTCGATCGTCCTACGAGCATTGCCGCTCGTCGCGTAAAGTCCCTCATTATGCACCTCGGCGTATAATATACTATTACGAACCGGTGTACAAGATGAATCTTTTTCCGCTTTTAGAATATCTAACCCTGTCTGGAAGGGTCAAAATAAATCTTTGGATTTCTCGTCGGATTTATTTTAACTCCTCCTCAACATGCAGATCGGTATGAGACCGTGGTACGAGATAGATCTCGTTCCGCTCTCAAGAAGATCTTACGATCCTTGCCCTTTGCCGGGAAGTTCGTAACTGACTCGTTTTAGACGCGACTGGGACCTCCTCTGATTCCGACCCAGTTCGTCCTGTCACTACACAGATATATTCCTAGTGGGGATTCTTAGAGTTTGCGCAATGCTATTTAATGTAACTCGAGGGTTAAAATATTAAATAATAAAAACAAATTTTATTTTTCGTAATTACTTCAATATTTGTTCCCTATTTGGCAATTATCTTTATTCGCAGCTACCTTGAGAAATTTCATCAACTCAATAAATTTATATTATTGTAATTCATAATATGCATTGATAATGAAACAGACGTATTTTCCTTGTCTTGTTTGGTGATACAACTTTTGTCCAATAATTTTTTTCATACCTTGTGTTCTTTTTGCAAAAATTTAATTGAACTTGTTAATGCTATTCTTTACGAACAAAACAAAAACAACGCGTCCTATAAAAAAATCATGAATAAAAGATTTGTAGATGGTTTTTTCGTGAATACCTTTTGCCTATTAAGTTTTTTCCTACCTTTTGTCATTTTTCCAACAAATTTTTTTTTATTTCCATTCCTTTTTTACGATTGAACCATAAAATAGGCATCCTGTCAAAAAATAAATAATCACAAATTTCTGGATCTTTTCTGGTAAAAAAATGTTTGTATAATAATTTTTTGTTATCTTGTGTCGTCCTCCCAAAAATTTAATAAAAATTTTTTAAATGATATTTCTTACGATCAAATCAAAAACTACGCGTTCTATCAAAATACGATTTACAACAAATTTGTAGATCTCTTTTAGTTGAACAACTCTTGTTCATCAATTTTTTCCGAATCTTGTATCCTGCTTCCACAGATATAATTTTTTAATTTTTAATGTTATTTTTTACGAATAAAACCAAAACTGCGCATCCTAACAAAAAATGTTTTACAACAAATTTGCAGCTTTTTGGATGAACAACTTTTTTTTCGTAGCTTGTGTAGTTTTTCTACAAACTTGAATTTTTTATTATTAATTTTATTTTTCACGATGAAAACAAAAACTGCGCGTCCTATCAAGAAACGATACTTAAAACATTTGTAGATCTTTTTGGGGTCAATAATTATTGTATATACATTTCATCGTATCTTATATAGTTTGACCGCAAAATAGAATTTTTGATGCTGTAGTACTTATTTTTTTGGTGGTTAAAACCAGAACCATTGGTCAAAAATTCTGGTTAATGAACTCGACCTTTCTTTTCGGCCCCTAAAACCTGTGCCGAAGCACAATCCAATCCGAGTAGTCTTTCAAAAACTATCCGGTATACAGACGAAAACGACAACGAGGACGACAACGAGAACGACAACAACAACGACAGATATCCTTGTAAAACCTATTTTTTCTGATTTCAAGGGGTCTCGAAACGTGGAGATTTAATTGAAGAAATCCGCGATAGTCAGTTTTCACATACAGCTAATACATTCTGACTAGGATGAAATGTAAAAAAGAAATGTAGAATTCTTTGAGTTTATATAAGATTTAATATATTTTTTTTGGGGTGAAATTTTCCGGAACTATTTTTGAACATTTTCAAGAACTATGTAACTATGCTCATTCTTCTCAGAACACTTAAAAAATTTCACTGTTTCAAACATGGGGGGAGCGTGAACTTTGCCCCCCCCCTTTTTAAGTATCAATTTTTGACGCTCTTAAACGCCATAACTATTTATAAAAATTATTGAGAACTCCCGAACCATCAAAAAGGATGTCAGAACTCTAAATTTTTTTTTGAAATTTTGAAAGTTGGTGTACAAGTTCACACGCATGAATTATATCCAGAAGTGGATCAAATCGATACACAATGTCGTAAATACGCAATGGATAAACTTAAATAAAAAGATAGAGATTAAAGAAGATATGGGCGATTGTGTATAGTAAAGCAGATCGAGAAGGATTATGGTTGATAGGTCGAAGATTATAGAGGATAGACTTCGATATAAAAACATAGGAATTGAAAAAGTGAGGCGGAATTTGAGATTGCCCTGTTTACTCAAATAATCGAAGAGAATCGACGTTGACAGAGAGTGAATAGAT
This sequence comes from Andricus grossulariae, assembly GCA_011634705.1. Lineage (NCBI taxonomy): Eukaryota > Metazoa > Arthropoda > Insecta > Hymenoptera > Cynipidae > Andricus > Andricus grossulariae. The sequence goes on along the minus strand of JAABKJ010007545.1, from coordinate 125,839,980 downwards.
ATGAATGAAAAAGTAATAACTGAAAAAGAGGCTGGCGAAGGAGGGCGAAAATGAGTAATGCGGATAGTTGGATGGCAGAAAAGGACCGACTTGGTTATTATATAAATTCAAATATTAAATTATTCCCAGTAGGACCGCGGTGAATCTCACTCATGGCCACGTTTCACAACCGTGAGATGGGTGGTCACAGGAACCGACAGCTTTCTGCATCCATCTTGCAGTGCCTTGCCATATTTTTGGCACGCGGATGTGGCTTTAAGATTACGAACCAGTGTTAGTTTCGCACCTCCGAGAGCACCTATCACAAGGACAATTACTTGTACCGAATATTTTGGGAACAGTCGTTGACTCTCCCTTTTGAGGTCTTGATACCTTTCCTCCTTTCCTTTCTCCTTGGCAGTAATGTTGTATTCGGAAGGAGCCGAGAATTCGATCCCGAATATAATTCGTTTCTCGAAGTCTTGGAGAACAATGTCAGGCCTCGAGTGTGCAACGGAGACTGTTGTCCAAAAACCGTAATTCCAGAAAATTTAGCACGTCTTGTTTTGGACAATTGACTCCATCTCCCTTGGAGCGTTCGGAAGGGCAGGGTCTACGGAAAAAACGGTAAGAGCGACAAAAATGGCAATAAAGCACTCTTAGGGCCGCATTATGTCTGTAGATATACGTCGTTCCTGAGTGGGTGGGACACCCTGATAGTATGTGTTCTAGGTACTCAGCGTGTGTATGATACACTCTGCACCTATCGCTTGGAAATTTTTGACATAAAATGCGGTCTCGGTATGCTAAGTTATAAATTACACCGTCCTGGCATGCAAAAATGAAATCCTCTATACCTGAATTAAACCCTGATGATCTGAGAAAAGCGAAAGTTTTCTCCTTCGACAAGGACTGTTTTCCTACATTTTTGTGAAAGTTTCCGTGCATTTTCTTGTCGAGTAGCTGTTGCTGAAATTTTGCAAACTCTGCTTTCTTGACTTCGGCTTTGAGAAGTGAAGCATCTAGATGGAGTAATGTACTTTCCTCACTTCTGATGTTAAAATTCAGGCCAAGTGTCTCGGCGCTTGCTCCGCGGTTTTGTAAAGGAACGATCCTTCAACAATCACCTCGTGGTTCCTGACCATTTTTAGGAGAGGATCTCTGCCATTGGCAACGATATGAGCTGTACTTAAAACGATTCGGTTATGAAGACACTGGAGATTCAGAAGTTCGCGTCCGCCTTAACGGCATGAAATATATAATCGCGGAACTGACGCATTAATATGCAATCTTTTATGCATATGCATGATCTTACGTGTGGTGACATCAAGGGCCTTGAGTTCGTTCTTCGTCTATTGAAACACCTCAAACGAGTAGAGTAGAACCAGGACGGCAAGCATCTTAGTCGCAGATACCTTGTTCAACGCCGACAGATTGGAAGACCAAATTTGTCGCAGGAGATGCTTGTATCTGCTTCAGAGAGACTCCTTTACTGATATTATGTCCTGAATGCGGCTTTGAAGCACGCCCAAGTATGTATAGGTCTCTCCAGTGTTAATATGTCTAATAACATTTATATCGATAAGCCCAGAGTTCTTGAGAACGCATAGATCTTCAGGTCATCCATATAAAATACATGAGTGATTTTATGCTCGCGCCGGTTATTGTCGACACAGAGGTATCCAGAAGAATTTCGTAGTGCGAGAGATAAAGGCAGAAGTGTGATGCAAAAAAGCAAAGGGCTCATGGAAAGAAGATACTGACAATATCATCTACTTCAAGGAATTTTGCGACAACCTCATAAAATATGAGGAGGAATGTCCATAAATCACTGCTGAACAGGTGAAAAAAGCACTCAGAGGCACAAAGAACTTCTCCGGTGCTGCACCAGATTGTATCAAGAACTTCTGGTGAAAGAAGTTTACTTCTACACACCAACATTTGGCCCGTACATTCACCTCATATTTAAAGTCGGAGACGCCCATTCCGCAGTGGCTAATGTTAGGCTGGACAATTTAAAAGACCCGGTAGGACGGTTAGGAACGTTGTCATTGGCTTTACAGGGCCATCAATATACTATCGTTTATCGTAAAGGGGCCGGCCACCACGTGCCTGGTGCCCTGTCACGTATGTTAAGGGAAACGCGGATACAGTGACCACATTGTTTAATGCAGATGACCTCTGGTACCACGGTCGACGTGAGGCTATCGAAAAATTTCCCGCTAGGTTCCCTAACTGGAAAATCGAAAATGATAAGTTATTTTATCACCGACCGAACACAATACTCGACTCAATCTGCGAGGACATTAAACGCCTGGAAATTGATCATACCAGTCAGCTTGCGAAAGCAAGTGATCTAAGAAAATCATAATGACGCCCAAGCCGGTCATATGGGGATCGAAAAAACCTACGCGCATGTCGCTATAGATTACTACCGGTCCGGGATGTTCCGAGATATTTCTGAATACTTGCGGAAATGTCCGGATTGTCAAATGCTCCTTCCGGGTTAATGGGTCGCCGAATAGACGAAGAGCCCTGGACCGTAGTGGCTGCCGATATTTTGGGTCCCTACCCACAAACAGCTTCCAGGTATGAATACGTCTTAGCTATGCAGGACCTTTTTACCAAATGTGTGGAGTTCTGTCCGCTACGACACGTTTTGATGCGCTGGGGAACACCCCAAGTCCTGCTCACCGACAATGGGACGGAATTTGTAAACTCTTCACTTAAAGAATTGGCCCGGGAATATAACATCTAGCATACCACCACCCCATCTTATCACGCACAACCCAATCCTGCTGAACCAGTAAATCGGGTTCTGAAAACCATGGTAATAATTTTGATCAAACACGACCATAGAACATGGGACCAATACCTTTCAGAATTCCGATTTGCTTTTAACACGACCATCCACTCCTCCATTAAAACCACCCCTGCTTTCCCGTCAAGCCCGTTATTAAAATATGAGGCGTAGAGAGCCTGCATTTTCCGTCAGCGACCTGGTCTTGATTAAGACCCGTACCCTAACCTCTGCTGAAAAGAATTTCTCTTCAAAAATCGCCAAAAAGTTTCATGGACCTTTCCGTCTTACCAAACAATTATCTCCTGTAGTATATGAGTTCTCCAATCTGGAAGACAAATTTGTTAGCAAGATGCATGTACAAGATTGTAAACAATTTCAAGCCTAGTTTGAGATAGTCCTTTTTTTTAACGCCTTCCCACAATCAAATCTTTTATTATTGAAGCTTGAATTCTTTCAGGGCCTTAGTTTTGTTTCTGTCAAATTAACACAAATTCTGCTACCGTTATTTTAAACCGTGGTTAGTTTGTTGTAAAAGCACTATAAATTCGGTAACGTGAGTTTAAATGTCAGTTTGCTTAAATTAAGGTAAATTCTGCTATCATTATCTTGAACGTGAGTTTCGTCGCCGACAACTTATTGTACATTCCGCTCCCGTTATTCTAAACGCTATTTTTACTCTGTTTTTTTCGTGATTTCACGCGAATTCGCTGTCGTTACAAAGGTCCTGCTTGTCGCTGATGGCTCTAACTTTTTTTTTCTTTTCACTAAATCTTTTTAATTTTCTTTATCTCGTGTGCAAAATTTTTCTCCTTTCATTTTAGCCTCTAAATAAATCCTAACTATTTCTTAAAGTATCAGGTATCTTGACTAGTTCACACCTTCCCTCATTCCACTTTGCATCCTGGTATCATCCAGCAAATTCCCCTACCCGTAAATATCCCAGAATATTTGTTTCATTTTTGTTTGTTTGGTATCTTAATCCTCACCAGTTGAATCCCAGTTGTAACAATTAGCAGAACTTCCCTTAAGATGACGCTTGATCAGTTGATGCCATTGCTTGGAGACTCGTGCCGTGACGATCTTACAGCTATTACTATCGCTTAATCGGTAGAGAAGTGGTCCTTACTGAGACGTTTTATTTTGTTTGATATGTGAAAAAGATGATTAAAACTTGAATGCCATTATTTTGCTTCGGACATTAAGTCCCTAGTTGTTTGCAATTTTGTTTTGGTTTTGTTAGTTTGGTTGGTTAAATTGTTCAAAATAACCAGCCAGGGATGACTCCGGATCACTTTCCCTGGGTTTTGCGAATGAACTTAGTAGCCTTGGAGCGATACCTTGGTCTGCACCAGTAATTCTCATGAGGGAGGAAGCCCTCACATCCCCTAACACGGGCCCTCCGCGCTACGGTACTGGACCGAGATTTCAGCATACTTCAAGACTCCCACGATGAGGATGAGAAGCAGGTCTGTTTTGTCCTAGATTTGTTGTCGTGTGTTTTGCCAATGCGGACACTCGCTCTAGAGTGAGGAGAGAGCTTCCTCATTTACCGGAAATGCTTCAGATCTACGCTGTAGATATTTTGATTTAAATTCAGGCCACCAGTTAAGCCGCTCCTGCATCTATCTTTCAAACGGGCACCATGGCAGATGAGAGCGAGCCGAATCTCAAAGCGACCAATCCCACGACAGCGCCGAGAAAGCACTTAATCAGCGCAGTGCCGGGGACGCTCGTCCAACCGGAGACAAGAAGACGCGCTCGCAAGCCGACAAACCGAGTCCTCTTTCGTTCGGCAGCCACGAGTCGCGAGACAGTCGCGACTTGCTACCTTTCTTTTTTTTGCTATCGTGAAGTACCGCATTAATTTTAAATTAAGTAGAATCAGTTAACTTCTTAGTTGAGGTAAGGTCTACAAAATTACGTCAACAAAGCTACGGATCCTCGCGGATCCTTATGTTCAGAGTTTTGAGTTTTGTAATTAAGTACCGCTTTGTGGAAGTAATGCTCTGAACACGAGGAACCCCTCGAGTATCCAAGGTTTACGGTTTTACTTACTCTAAATTTTTGATTATCGCATGTGGAAAAATCTTTATCAATTACCACATCTCCTTTTGTTCTTGCTACGGTTTTAACAATGAGTGCTGTTCAATAACCCTCCCGCTTCACTTTACCTTGTTCGCGCTTTTTTTTAGGATCTTGGCTGCCATCTCCAGGGTGGCTACTTCTCTAATTGACTTGGGCACCTCCGAGAGTGCGACGAATTCCAATTCGAACTTTATCTGTGCGTGATCTGAGAGAGTGGGTTCGTTTGAGACTCTCCACTTCTTGACATTGCCTCTAAAACTAGCGGTACAGAGAGTAATGTCGATGACTTCCTCCCTGACCGAGTTGCGAAGCGTCGGGGTACTCCACATGTTACGAATATATAAATTAGTAGTGATTAGGTATTCCAATAGATCATTATCTCTTGAGTTGATGTCTGTGCTGCCCCACAAAGTATGGTAGGAATTAGCATCGCACCCAACCTTGCAATAATGCACCAGTGTACATACCTCCACTGGTGGGTTGGTATCGCTGACATATGGAAAGTAGGCTGATCCCATGACTATTTTCCATATTCCTTTAAAATTTGTGGCTATCACCGCCAGGTCTCTTGAACATAAATCTAGCAGCGCAACAACGTTGACTTCCTTGGCCAGTATGCAGGCCCTTAGTTTGGCCGCCTTGGGGTCCTTGTAACGAAAACCAGCCCCCTCCACCCGCCTAATCCCCTTATGGTATCTTGAACTAACCAAGGTTCCTAGATTAGCCAGGGCCTTGTTTTTTTTACCGCTCTCCATGTGGCCTCCCAGAAGAGCTCAAACTGATCTGCAGTGAGCAGAGAGTCTGGGTACCTCGTGTCCGCCACCACCACCGTCAGGGGGTTTGTCCTCTGAGCAGCTGACAGCCCAGCCCCCAACGACTGTTGTGTTGTAACATACAAGGAAAATATGGAAATGGCGCTTTACGTAGAATCGTATAAATTAGGTAAGTATTGAACATCCTATTCTCGCTTTATAGAATAATGATATCACTTGCATTCCCAGAATCCAAAACGCCCTCAGAAAGACACGTCTATTGTACATCTAAACAATTTCTCTTTTTTCGTCAAAAGGAAGGTACAAATGTTTGCTATTAGTAGAGAAAAAATTATGATAACTTTTTTTCATCTGCATAACCTTTCGTGGCCCAATATCGAGGGATCTGAGCTTGTCCTTCGCCCATGGAACCACTCCAAATAAATAGAGTATTACCGGGACGGAAAGTATGTTCTTTTCAGATACTTTGTGCCTCGCCGACAGTTCAGAAGACCAAATCCGTCAGATGAGACGTATGTATCTGCATCGGAGAGTATCCTTTATTGATATCATGTCCTGAATGCGACACTGCGGCACGCCCAGGTATGTATAGGTCTCTCCAGCGCCTAGGTGTCGTATAGCGCTTCGGTCGACGAGCTCAGGATCTTCGGGGCTGCCATTTAGTTTTCCTCGCTTCAAATAAACCCTGGCACATTTTTCTAACCCAAACTCCACTTCAATCTATTGAGTGTACTCTTTGACAAGGTCTAGAGCTAGATGTAGTTTCTCTTGATTTTTAGCATAGATCTGGAGATCATCCACGTAAAATACATTAGTGACCTTATGCTTTCGATATCCGGGTTTGCTGGATGCTTTCCAGCAGACAAATGATAAGTCTTGGGACGTTGAATCGAAAGCATTCCCGTAGTGAACCCAGATCATCCATAGGTAGCACTGGTAGGATGCTTTGTCTTTGCAGACACACCTATCGATGAACAGATTCTCCCGACATCCTGCAACACCTTTCTTTAACTGGCATAATACCCCCCCCCCCCCCAACTGTCCACGTCGTATATGGATGACTCTAATACAGATAAATCAAATGTTGTAAAATTGCAAATATTATTTACCTGAGAACAGTTATTAATTTATATAAAGCGAAAAAGCAACATATTTTTGAGAATTTCGTTGTGGGGTCTAAAAAGCAGAAAGATATTAGGTGAGGTTAACAGAAGTTGTCTCTTATTAGTGTAAAACTACCAACTTCAAAAGGAAGTAGCTACAAGGAAGACGAAGGCTACATACAACATTATTATGGGGCGGTGGGGCCTCCTTAGGCAACTTTCCCCTATATGTCTCACATTTCATTTCCATATTTCGATACAATTTCTTCCATTATGTTAAATGTTCCCAAATATTGTGGTCAAAGTTTTAAGAACAAATTTGTTTGCATATTCTAATAAATTCAAATCTTATTAGTGGCCTATTCTTCCATAGTTTCTCCTACTTTAAAAAAATGTAATCATCTATTTCTTCTTGCAGATTTAAGTTCCCAGTTCGACTGTTTGCCTGATGGCCATCCTATTCCTGGTTTTCCTCGTGATGTCTTCATCGTGTCTTCTCAAAGAAAACATTCTCCAGACAGGTATGTTCTTCCTGCCGAGCGACCTCTTCGTTTCAGGTCCAGGTCTCCTCCTGTCAGGCACATAATTCCACCTACCAGGATTGTTTCTTCTGATGGACTTGAATATGAGCTTGAACAACTTCAATTTATTCGGCTTACTCCCTATAAGAACTGCAACCGGCTATTCGAACTTCGAAGATACACTTTTCCTGCGAATAAGCGATTGCGATTACTCACAGGACAAAATTCATATGCGACCATACCAACCCAAGAACAAATTGCATTATCAACATCCGATGGTGACGTCTTTGCAATATTGGAGTGTAGCAATTCTCTTGCTGGAATATATCAATTTAATCCTCGCACTAAGGGTCCAGGACGGACAAAAATAAATATGAAAAGCGGCAAGATTACCTTAATGATCCCACATGAAATCAGGGAAGTTCCAAAGGGCTCATATCGCCCAATCTTAAATAATTTTAAAGTAGAGCGTTTAAACCACAATCCTCCACATAATTAATTGTTTGTGATCCAAAGTCGTCTCAAAATGTTACAAGTAACTTGTAACTACAAATAGTAATAAACAGTAAAGGTATTAATGGTTCTGAATGCCTCAGTCAGTCTTTTTTGGTCACAAATTCAGAGTGCAGAGACATCATATGCGGTCCTGAGTGTCGACATTTTTACTTTGCTTTATCTTTTTAGTTATAAACATATAATAAATAAACAATAGAGAGAGAGTTATTTCTTAAACAATCTCTTTCTTTTTTGTTAAGATATTTGTTTGAAATTTTAGAAAAAGCCGCAACTTTCTAACATTATTGAAAAATAATATTATTATAAACAATAACAAATGTTTTAAGCAATTATGTTTGTTAACTTTAATATTAGATCATTTTATTTTTCGGATACCTTTTTTTGCCCTTCTTCCCTAAGGTCAGGTCCCACTACGCATAAAATTCCTGGCTACGCAGCTGCTTATAGCGGAAACTAGAAAAAAAGTCTATTCGGATAGAAATGTCGGTAAAAATAGACATAATTTTATTATATGAGTATAAACCCTACCTTAAATATAATTTTTTGTTAATAATATTAAAAGAATATTATTTGATCCTCGGGGATATTTAATGTTTCTATTTTGACCCTTTATTATTTCTATCCAGTCATTAAAATTTATTATAATTGAAGTACTATTTACGGTATAACGGTATTTTAGTTACTCGACGATGGACTTATATGAAGGAATAAATCGATCAATTAATTCTGACTGCCGGTGCGTCTACGTCTGCATGTTAAAAATTTTTTATTTCTTGAAAAATTTAAATTTAACTACATAATATGTTTATGGATCACCTTGCAATAAAAACCAGCATATATCGACGCCTCCATTCAATATGAGTCTATGTGCTGACAACGCCCTGTATAAGACTTCCCTATGCTTATACACAGCGCATAGTCTCATACACAGCGCTGTCAGCACATAGACTCATATTGAATGGAGGCGTCGACATGCACCTTATTTACTACATTTATACAAATTTTCATCGAAATCGATTGATTGGTTTCGGCTTCCGATGTGATTGCCAAATTTTACAATCATAGGAATAAAATCATAGCCTGCAGGCGACTTTATATAAGCCGTTTTTTTTCTTTTTTTTAAATCGATTATAGAGCATTTCTTCATTTTTTAATTAATATTTTTCAAGCTTACAGCCCCTTTGTAATTTCTTAACAAATTTTGGTAAATATATCTCCTAAATTGTTTGAGGTATTGCACTTTCGAAGTTCAAAATTAGTTTTATGGTAGCCGCACAAAATGAGCGTGTTCTACTGCTTGCAGATTGACTGTAACATTTATTTTTTCGAGCGGCGTAAGCGGACCTGCATATGCTTGCAAACATAAGATTGGACCTCGTCGTAGAACAGTGGTGTTAGAAAGAGACAGAGATATACCCATGTTTTTAGCGAGAAACACAAAATGGTGGAAACGTCAGCCGACTCTAAAAGAGAAATCACGTTTAATCCGCCACCAACAGAAAACGCTTATATTTTCCGCGTCTCTACTAAAAAAAGTACAGTGCAAGGCTCGGGCTTTCCGCCCTCGCCTACCAATCTTTCCGAAAACATTGCCCTCACAATGAAAAGATGGTGCTCTCCTCCTTGCTATGCCATATACTATTACAGTGAAACTTCTATAATTCGAACCGCCGATAATTCGAACTTTCGATAATTCGAAGTTTTCTGTCGGTCCCTGCCAAAACTCCTATACTTTCCATGTTAAAAATATTCTATAATTCGAATTTCGATAATTCGAAGTTTTCGTTAATTCGAAGAAAATTTGACGTCCCGAGAGAGTTTACAGTTTCGATAATTCGAAGTACAAGAGCTTTCATTTGCGATACTCAAAGAAGATGTATACCTGAGTGTATGGACTATGTGTACCTGAGTTCTGGCCGCTTCAGGCATAATCCGGCAACAATAAGCAGATACAGAGAATGTCTAATTGTTCTGAGAAGAATGTCTAGGTGCAATAACTTGTCGAGTAATTTCTCGCTCTTTTCTGCTTATTCTATTGATCATCTTTGGAGGCTTTTTGGAAGGTGGGGAAACTTTATACCCCGTCTCTAAGACGGTTAAAGCCAATCAAAATTGACTATTTTGTCCAATATGTTTTCAAAAGTAGTATATAATGTAGGAGCTAATGTTGCAACAGACTCAGTCTAGGTTTTTCAGCGGAACTCTAAAGTGGACAATTTCGCGTAGAATATAGAGAGGAAAAATTATAAAACGTTAAATTTAAGTGACAAAATAAAAATGATTCGTGAAGTTGAGAATGGTTGAGCATGTAGCTCTCGTCTTTTCCGGGTGTGGAAAAAGCCATGGTTGAATGGCTAAAAAGTGCCCGAGACAAAAATATTCGAATTTCAGGTGATTACATTTTGTAACATATGTATTCTATAAGAAAAATAATTGCATATCATAAATCTATTGTTGAGATACTGCTGACACAAAAACGAAAAAAAATTGTCTGTAATTACTGTAATTGTTGCTTCTAATATGTGTGGTACAGAAAAAGAGAAGTTGCTAGTTGTGGGAAAAAGTTAAAACCTACGATGTTTTAAGAGAGTAAAGTCACTACCAGTACATTATGTGAACGACCAAAAATCTCGGATGACAAGTTCTATATACGAAAATTGGCTTCAGGGAATGGTTCAAAAGTTTGATCGTCAGCAACGAAAAGTCTTGTTGTTTGTAGACAACTGTCCAGCTCATCCTAAAATATTGGTCCAAACCCTAAAGGCTATAAAGGTTGTTCACTTACCACCAAATACAACATCCAAGCTACAACCGATGGATCAGGGGATTATAAATGTCATTAAATCCCATTGCCGAACAAGAGTCGTTAGAAAAGTCATCAACCTTTCGGAAGACAGAAGAGGGAAGTTGAAATCAATTTGCTGGAAGGAATTGTTGAATTGCATAAAGCCTGGGCAGATGTAAAACTTGCAACAATTGCTAATTGCTTTCGGAAAGCTGGTTTTGTAAAAACGGAAAATTCTACAGACAGTGAGGTTATCGACGAAGATCTTTCTACAGAATGGTCTACTGTACAAAATCAAATCGGCTGCACAGATGTAACTTTTGAAGAGTACACAAACGTGGATGCCAATATACTCGTTGCTGAGTACCCTAGTGATCCTGACATCCTGCAAAACTAAACCAGTAACAGCTAAGGATGCTGCAGCTGCGCTGAATACTCTTCGAAAATTCGTACAAGAGCATAGTGATAATTCTGATCACACATTCAATGCTTTTGAATGTGCTTGATGATTATTGTGAAAGCAGGAGTTGCTGCGTTCAGAAAAAAATAACAGAGTTTTTTGGCAGTACATAAGAACGAATGGTTATGACGATAGATGGGTAAACATGTACATAAGTCGAACTGCTATTTATGGCAATCGGCCCTTTTCAGGGCCAACACATGATTTAAACCCAGAATTATTTTTGATCTGCACATGTCTCTTGCCTAGTCCAATTTTTATTTATTAAGATATCGCCTGAAAACTGAATCATTCGATAATTCGAATTTTCGATAATTAGAATTTTTTCCAGGCCCCGTGCCACTTCGAATTAGAGAAGTTTCACTGTATCTGTATACGTAATTAAAAAATAAAGGTAAAAAATCACCGCAGGGTCCCACTGGGAGCAACTGTCATCTAAAAATGACACCGGCTCCCAGTAGAACCGCAGTGAATCACACCTATGGCCACGTCTCACGACCGTGAGATTGGTGGCCACGGGGCACGGCGAAATCACAACGACAAGCCGGCAAAACTCCCCTGTGTTTCTTGAAGACACGAAGCGACCCAAGGATGACAGCTTACTGTATCCATCTCGCAAGTACCTTGGCATGTTTCTGGCACGCGGGTATGGCTTTGAGATTACGAACCAGTGATAGTTTCGCACCTCCGAGAGCACCGATTCAAGGACAATTACTTTAACCGAATGTTTTGGATACAGTCACTGGAGCTCCCTTTTAAGGTCTTGATATCTCACTTCCTTCTCCTTCTCCTTGTCAGTGATGTTGTAGTCGGCCAAAGTCAAGAATTCGATCACGAATGTAGTTCGTTTCTAGAGTCTTGGAGAACGATGTCAGGCCCCGAGTGTGCAACGGAGACTGCTGTCCGAACACCGTATTTCCAGAAAATTTGACACTTCTCGTTTTGGACAATTGACTCTATCTCCCTTGGAGCGTTCGGCAGGGCAGCATCGCAGCACTCTTAGGGCAACTTTACGTCTGTAGAGATACGTCGTTCTTGCGTGAGTGGAACACCCAGATAGTATGTGTTCTAGGTACTCAGCGTGTGAATGACCTCATGATCTGAGAAAAGGAAAAGTTTGCTTCTTGAACGAGGACTGCACTTCTACATTTTTGTGAAATTTTCCTTGCATTTTCTTTTCGAGTAGCTGTTGGCGAAAGTTTTTAACCTCTGCTTTATTTATTTCGGCTTTTATAAGTGAGGAATCTAGATGGAGTAATGCACTTTCTTCACTTCTGATGTTGAAATTCAGGTCAAGGGTCTCGGCCGCCTGCTCCACAGCTTCGTAAAGGAACGCTCCTTTGCCAATCATCTCGTGATTCCTGCCCATTTTTAGGAGAGGATCTCTGCCATTTGCAACGATATAAACTGTACCCAGAACAATTCGGTTATGAAGTCATTGGAGATTCAGAAGTCCGCGTCCGCCTTGACGACGTCAGATGTATAATCGCGGAATGGACGAATTGATTTGCTGTAAGCTCGTTCTTCGACTATTGATCCACCCCAAACGAGTAGATTAGAACCGGGACGACAAACATATTAGTCGCAGATATCTTGTTCGACGCCGACAGACTTGAAGACTAAATCAGTCAAAGAAAATGCTTGTATCTGCTTCGGAAAGACTCTTCACAGATGTTACATTCTGAATGCGGTTTTGAGGTACGCCCAGGTATGTATCGTTCTCTCCAGTGTCAAGATGTCTAATAACACTTATATCCACAAGCTCAAGCTCATCGGGAATGCCTGTAATCTTTCCTTTATTCAGATTAATCTTGGCACACTTCTCCAATCCAAAGTCCATACCAATCATAGATCATTAGTTCATACATTTAAAATACATGAGTGACCTTATACTCACAATGATTAGTGTCGCCGCAGAGTTATCCAGAAGAATTACATAGTGCCAGAGATAGAGGCAGAAATTTTATGCAAAAAAGCAAAGGGCTCATGGTATCGCCCTGAAAGACGCCCCTCTGGAAGGTGACGTTGTTGGTTGTCACGCGATAATTTCCACATGAGATAGTAAATCTAGTTTTCCCAAGGGGCTATGAGAGGTTGAATCGAGAGCATTCCGGTAGTCAATCCAGGCCATTGTTAGGGCGCTCTGATGGGCTGCTGCGTCTTTGTAGACGCACCTGTCAATTAGCAGGTTCTCTCGGAAGCCTGTTACACCTTTTTTCAAGCCACGTTGTGCGTACATCTCTCGAAACAGACTCAAACAATATATTGGCAAGTATTACATGTATTTTCTTTCAACTTCACTGTCTTCCGGATCTTATATACCTCGCTCTAACCAGTTTCTATCTCGTTGGGCTTGGTGGATTTTTGACAGACACAGGAAGATCTTTAAAGAGGCGCGATGGGTAAGTGAAAAACGGTTGATTTTCTCTAACCCATCCGTCTCTCTTCTGTATTCTCCTCCTTGCGTCAGATAACATCCGTATTTCTTCAACAATATGCTGCTTGATTGTCAGCAGCTTTGACTTGTTCACTGTGTGATTGTAAATCCTCAGTTCTTGGGCGAACTTTCAAACCCTTTCCGTGAACGGTCTACCAGATGTTATGTAGTCAATCACACATTGAACACGGGACGCATTCTGTCCTGCCCATATAATCTTCTTCAGTTCAGTTGATCCAAGCGTCTTTTGATTTTTTGATCTATCGTCGGTTTGACCCTTCGATTTGGATCAGCCAAAGCTCTCGCAGCACCATAAGCTGAGAAATTGATGGTCCAGAGGTCGGACTCTTGCGAGATTTCTCCACGAAGGGAGGAATCCATTCCAGCCAAATAAATTATTTTCAGCACCCCGAACTCTAGGATAATCGGCATTGTTCGCCGACCCATCGTCGGGTGCTTTGCGCGTTCGATCATTTTTAACCTCATTCACACCTTTTTGGTGTTTTGATGGTGTCATTGTTGTTCCCACGAGCAGCTAGGGAAAGGGTTCATCCATCCTTGTAGAGCCAGGTGCCTTTCAGCTTTCGGCACGTGTATTACGTCTCCGCTTAGGGGTTATTCCTTCGGGACCATCCCTGGACAATAGGGTCAGTCAAAAATAAATACTTTCGGAATTCGAAATCGCTACAACGCGGAAAAGTAGCGTATTGGGGTCACAAAAAAGTATAATTAATTTCGAATCGATCGACATGCAGCTTGGTTACCAGCGCTTGAAAAAAAGGTTTACAACGTTTCTTGTTCGCAGAGTTTTTAAATGTTATGTTTTCAGAAAATTTTTTAACACGTTTGCGAACAGGAGGAGAAAATTTTTGAGCTATATGAAAACTTTTTAGTTTCAAAAACTCATTAGAAAAAAAATCCCGAAGACCCAGGAAGTAAAATTGGCAATACAGCGAATTTTTAAAATTTTGATTTTGGCATTTTATGAATTGACCTTCATAACTTGTAGTTTAAACATTTTTTCGAGCATCTGTGGGGTTTTTAAACATAGAAATACACTAGAACAAAAATCCACAAGACCCAGGAATCGAAATTGGCAATACAGCGAATTTTTTAAATTTTGGTTTTGGTATTTTATGAACTTTTCCTTATAACTTGTAGCTAAAACATTTTTCGAGCTTGTGTGTAATTTTTAAGCCTAGAAATACACTAGAAAAAAAATGAACGCCACTTCAGAAATCTTAAAATTTTCTGTTTCCAATTTTCATTTTTGGGTCTCGTCAATTTTTTTTCTACTGTATTTCTAAGCTTGAAAATTCCACACAAGCTCGACAAATGTTAAACTTATAAATAAAACAAATTAATTCTGTTAGATACAAAACTCCGGAATAAGAAAATTTGCTGTCATTCCAATTTCGATTCCTGGATCTTATCGATTTTCTAAAAGTGTATTTCTATTTTTAAAAACCCACAGATTCTCAGAAAAATGTTTAAACTACAAGTTATATAGGTATGTTAATAAAATACCAAAATCAAAAATTTTTAAATTTGCTGTTTTGCCAATTTCGATTCGTGGGCCTTGTGGTTTTTTTCAATTGATTCAACGACAAACAGAATCATAATGTCCAAAAAGAGTCTCTTCGAAAGATAGCCGTCGCATTGCGTATTAATCTAGTTAGCCTTATTTGTCCATGATCGAAACACTAGACTCACGTTCCTTCAAGCATTATCGCATGACCTAAGATGTTGATTTTACGTGCGTAGATCTTGTAAACTTTTAAAACCTCAAGCAAATAGTCATGTGATAGCTAAGGGAATGCTTGCTTGTAGTCAATACAAGCTATGCACAAACTTATTGAATGTTTTCTAGCTTGCCTCATGTCCTCAGCGTTAATGATGACTTGATCTTCACTGCCAGGTGAGTTTTTGCAACATCCTTTTTGTTCATAAGTTAGGTTGTTATTCTCGTCACAATAAGAGTGAACTTTATCTGCAATTACAGTTGCAAGGCATTTATAAATTGTTATAAGACAGGCTATTGGTCTGAATTCAGATGGATATTGAGGGTCTGGTTTTTTTGGCAACTTATACGCAGTACCTTTTAGCATAAAGCCTGACATTAGATCTGGATATTCAAATATATTCTGAGGAAACTTTGCCAACGCAAGGTGTACACATGTTAGATACTTGTACCAGAATTTGCACACCATCTTCAACCAGGGGCTTTCCAGTTACTTGTCCTTTTCAAAGCCTCTAAAACGTCTGAGTCTCTGATGATAGTAGGTTTCATTAGACGGATACTGCTTGCTTTTTCTTCCTGTAGTTTGGACCACGCAGCGCCTAAATCTCTTTCATTCATTTGTCCCAATACATACAATCATGAGTCAGCCATGCATTTCAATTGAGGGACTTCGGTGTCTTGCTAGTTATTTTTCTTTACACACAGTTGACGGTAAAACCTCTTTTTATCTGCCTAAAAGTTAGGGTTTGATGTATTTATCTTCTCAAACTAACTAAAATGCCGATTATTCTTCAAACTGAATATTTATCTTTCTCATGAATGATTTAAGGTAACAAATAGAATAATTTTGTCCTTTCTTCCTGATTTTTTTACAATATCATGATGTCATTATTAATTTTAAAATTAATTATATAAGAATTCTATAGTACTATTCCAGGATATTCTGAAAAAATTTTCATTGCGAACAGATTGAAAAACAATACAATTTGTAACTAATATGTAAATGACCAGAATTTATATTCTTATTTTAAAACATAAACATTCCTCGCTGAGAATCTATTGGATGAACACTAATTTACCAAAACATTAATTGCGACCCAGTTTTGAAAACTCTCCTTAAAAGAAAGCTATTTTTATAGATCTAAATTTTTATTTATTAAATTCACATGTATAATTATGTTAATGTAACATTTTTAACATCTGTTTCCAACAGAACTTTTTCCTTGAATTTTTAACTATTAAAAAAAGAAAAAAATCATAATTTTCAAGGGCTGAAATGTACAAAATATTGAAAATTGAATTTTTGACAGATGAAATACAAGTGTTAAAAATTTGAGAGAATGGAAATTTGGATTTTCTGTAAACTTCATTTTTCTTTGATATTCAGCAGTTGGAAAGTTAAGTGTTCAAATCTGGGTAAAATTAAATATTCAATTTCAATTTTATTTACTTCTCCATTTTTATAATTCTTCAATTTTTTCAATTTTCTTTAATTTTCGACAGTTACAAACTCAATTGAGGTAAATCGGATTTTTAATCCTCTTATATTTTCAACAGTATAATTTTAAATTGTGCTAATTTTGCAATAGTTGAACTTTCAACTATAAAAAATTAAGAATTTAATTTTCAACCGTTGATTTTTCAATTTTCATATCATTTTCAACCGTTAAAATTTTCCATTTTCTTCATAATGTAAAAGTTAAGTTTTTAACAGTGGAATTTTTAACTATTCAAAATTGAGGAAGAAGCTAAAAATTGAGTTTTTAACGGTTAAATTTCAAATTTTCAACAATTAAAAATTCAACAGTTTGAAACTCAACTGTTGAAAATAAATAAAAAAGTGAATTTTGTATTGAAAACCAGTTGTTTAACTATTAAATTTACACAACTTCTCATTAAAAAGTAAACTTGATTATCAAGTTTCTTACATTTTCAGCAATTGCATTTTCCATTTTCTTCACTCTTCAACAATTGAAAAGTGGAACTGTTGAAGATTGAAGAAAACATAATTTTTAACACTTGAATTTTGACTTATGAATTCTACTGTTGACAATTCAAATCTTGAAAATTCAATGCTATTTTATTTCAGGTTTTCCTGAATTTTCAGGTCAAAAATGATAAATTATATAAATCAGTGAAATTTAATGATAAAAATAAAAATCTTCTACAAAAGTCTCAGACAATAACTTTTTCCTAGTTCATATATTCTTTAAAACTGAATTTTCATGCTGGTACATATCTACATTTAATTATTCTTCTATTTTCAGTATGCATATTTGTAATATGCAGATTCGGCAATATATTTAGGATCGTCAATTTTAGGTGAATCGATTTGAAACTCAACAATTATTTTCAAAGCTGGCCACAGAATACGAATAAAATATTACTTTTTGAATATCATCCCCATAAGTCTTTTTTATAGGGATGGGGTCAACTTTGCAAGTAGCAACTTTGCACGTGCCCAACTGTGCACGTCGATGGCCAGACGGACAACTATGCATGTCTTTGGTCAGGCGGACAACTGTGCACGTGCCAACTGAGCACGTGCTATCTGTGCACGTGCACAGTCGTCACTTGGATAACTGTGCACGTCTAAATTTCGACGTGCACAGATGGGCTCCAGTGGACTTAGACGTGCACAGATGTCACATTCCTAAGTGTGCACGTGCACACATGTCACTTGCCCAACTGTGCACGTGCACAGAAGTCACTTGCGCAACTGAGCACGTTTATGTCCTTACGTGAGGGTTTATACGAGGGTGGTCCTTCATATCTACGTATAATAAATTGTAAACAGTCACCTAGGGAAATAGAGTCAATTGTCGAGAATGAGAAGTGTCGGATATACTGGAACTTCATATTCTCGACAATTGTTTCCGTTACGCACTCGAGGCCTGACGTAGTTCTTCTTGACTACGAGAAAAGAACCATGTTCGTTATCAAATTTTTGGCACCAGCTGAAAAAACATCATAACCAAGGAGAATGAAAAGGAAGAGAGGTATAATGACCTTATAAGGGAGTTGCGACGGTTATACCTGAATACAAATACAAAAATTCTTATAATCAATTTGATTAATTATTTAAATTTACCTTGATGATTCGCATGTTCACTACTCGTCCCAGCATCTAGCATATATTGCCTTTTTTTCAACGGCAGACTTGGTGATGTTTCTGTCAAAAAAGAAAAAAGGTAAATGAATTGTTAATGGTAAAAGTGTATCAGAAATAGCAAAAGTGTAATTAAATTAATCCATTTTCAAGCTTCCAGTGCTTTCGACCTGTAGAAAACAATTGTTTTATTGAAATTAAAAGAGGTAATAATTCCTAAAGTCAATTGTTCCCGCAAAATATTTAAGTCTTACCCTTGATAAATATTTGTCCTAATAATTGCCATTTGATAAGACTACACAATGCCAAAGTTTATGTTCGATCGGTAAACGTCAGAAACAATGGTCCATACAATACTCCTTTCTGAATTCTAAAGATTTAACCGTTCTCTTTTAATCATTATAATATCATTAATAATTATTCGCTTTTCATCAATAATCAGAAAAGAATTTGTCTACATTATTTCATTTTAATGCAAAATAATATTTATAAAAAAATAATTGAAAAAAACACGTTTTTGTTCAATTATGCTAGAAAGAGGGAAGATGATTCGAAAATGTCTCGTAAAATAATAATAATATCTACTTGCCCATAGCTTGTTCAAACGCCATCTACAAGCTATGCACTGGCATCCTCAAAGAGAGGATATTAACATCTATCGAGCCGGCATGGAGTGCAGTAGTTGAACAACGTGGACACAAGAGAGGACTGGCAGGTTGCACGGAGAACCTGTTAATAGACAGGTGTATTACCCAGGACTCGATCAGGTATCGACAAAATCTGTCTATGGCTCGGATTGACTACCGTAAGGCATTCGATAACACGAACCATAAGCTACTTATTAAGCTTCTTGAGTGCTGGAGGTGTATCCAAAAATAGTGAGATGCGCAAAAGAGTTTATATGCCACCTTTCATAAGTGGACGACCTTGAACCCTTGGCTTTCTCGAAAGAGGACCTTAACATCCTTGCTCAACACGTTTGGTACCGTAAAATGAGACGTCGATGAGTGAAAGCAACATGACTGAAGCACACGCAAGATGGTGACAATCCATCGAAGTCATTTCTAGATCTTCCGTACCTTGAACATACCTCCCTCGAGATAAAGGGGGTAAATGCTTGCTAAGCTCAGAGTTTCTTAATCAAAAAACGGTTCTGGCTACAGCCTGCTTAGTTCTAAATAGCACATATTCTCTTATGTGACTCATACATCAACATGAATTCTTCAATGCCTCCCATTTGATTCCAGCGACACTACATATGGTCTAGCGTCACTAACACCTTTGGTGCTCAAAAGTCATGTACAGGAAGCAGAACATACGCTTCTACTAAGAGAAAATGCGGACAAACCGCTTCATGGTTAATTCTACGGCATCATACGTAGAGAAGAGCTCTCGATGGGTCTGTCCAACATGCTTCTCAAGTCTGCTGGATTGAGATCGGAGACTGTAGGATTTCTTTTTGCCTGTCAAGACGGAGTTATAGACACCTTAGTTTAACACGAGCGCCTGTAGGCGATACCAACTGCCGAGCGTGCAAGCAAGTGCCAGAAACACTTGGACATGTTCTCGGTGGATGTTCAAAGTATGCACGGCACGGGTACATAGAGCGACACAATGCGGCTATAAAAGTGTCACATCACCACCCTAGGCAATTCTATGGTGTTGACCTTTTGCCCGTCCTGCCATACGCCCAGGGAGAACTGGAGTCCATTGTGGAGAATGATCAGTGTAAGATCTACTGGAATTTCTCATTTTCCACCACTCAACGTTCCAGTGCTACGAATCCTGATATTGTTCTCCAAGATCTGAAGTCCAAGATCATTTAGTGATTGAATTTTTGGCACCAGCCGATGGTAATATCACAGCTAAGAAGGGAGAAAAACAAGGGAAATATTTAGCCCTTCTTTTCGAGCTGAGCAGGCTGTACCAAGGCTGCAAAGTCCATCTTGTAGTTCTCATAATCCATCGCGAGCCGGATGCAAAAGGCTGTTCTTCTGGGATCATTTTAGCTGGTCCGTGAACACTTCCTCATAACATGCTAAAAAGATTGGTATTTTTGAAAAAGTATCCAGAGGTGGAACCTTCATCTTCAAACGTGCTGTATACCACGTAAGGTCGTCCGCGGCAAGAGATCGGACTCCAAGGAACAGTGTTGTACGAAGTCTCTTGCGTAAATTTCCCGTTCTTGCTTACCTTCTGGGATAGAAGGTGCAAGAGTGGATCTCTTACACGTCCCAGTTACGTCGGGATTGGTTTCTTTAAGGAGCCATGCTCGTAGCTTCCGGAACCTCAACTTCTCACATTGTAAAGACTTTTCCAGCTCAGTGAGACGCAAAGCGGGAATAGCGCCGAAACATCGGCTAAATTTTATGTATAATGTATAGTAATATAATATAATAATATAATATATAGTAATATAATAATATAATGTATAACGAGGCATATGATCACCTCCAGGTGCACATGAGTGGAACTATGAACGGCGGTGTTAGACTCAAAGTGAAAATTGGGAAGATGTTTATCCCATCTACGATGATCACCCTCTATGAAAAATGATATTATGCGTTTTAGCTCGCGATTAAACCTCTCGACCAGATAAGCTGGCACATGATACGGTGTGATAGTCAAGTTACTAATTCCTAATTCCGATGCGACCTTTGAAATCAGATTGTTCATAAACTCTGTGCCATTATCGGTGAACAGTACCTCTGGAGGTCCCCATCTGAAAATAGTAGTTTCCTGAAACGACTTTTGGAAACATACTGATAATCAGAGCGGCTAGGCGGGAACGGACCCATCATATATGCCGCTACTACCGACCAAGGCTGCTCAATCAATCGTTTATCCATTAGACCTACTGGACCTGCCTGGT
The DNA here is from genome assembly GCA_011634705.1 of Andricus grossulariae. NCBI lineage: Eukaryota > Metazoa > Arthropoda > Insecta > Hymenoptera > Cynipidae > Andricus > Andricus grossulariae. The sequence continues at coordinate 125,818,796 of JAABKJ010007545.1, read as the reverse complement.
CTACTCTCATCTTTTGACAAGTTTTACATGCTCGGACGTATTGAGCAACGTCGTTAAACATGCTGGGTCAATAGTAAAGCAATGAAATACGCTGGAAAGTTTTATCCACACCTAAGTATCCAGACGTCGTAGTATCGTGTACTTCACTCATCGCCTTGTCCCGAGGCTGCAATGGCGAGGCCAACTCCCATGCCTAAAAATCAGGCAACAGTGGATCAGTGAGGCGTTAAGGGCGATGGAAGTACAACCGATTGCCCTCTAGTTTCCAATCAGGAAATTGATACGGCATTTCCTGAACTGATTTAGTTCTTAGGAAGTACCAAAGATCGCCAGGCTTACTAATGGCACATACCACTTCCACATCTGGTTCGAACATGCGAGACAGCGCGTCTGATATATGGTGAATGAAATCTTCTCTACCCTGTAGGATCCCTTAAATGGTAGAGGCATCGGAGACTACTGCCATCTGTTATCACTACAAACTTATACCCTTCCAGATACGTACTGAACTTTTCTACAGCCCATACCACCGCTCAGCATTCTTGCTCCTTCACGGTATCGTTTTTTTCGGAGCCTTGCATAGATCGATTAGCAAAGGCATTGAAGAATTCCACGCTATCTTTGAATTGTGTGAGGACGGCTACCAAGCCTACTTGCGTCCGTTTGTAAACAGAACGGCACACTGAATCTGGTCTAGATAACGTGGGAGCGGTTATTAGAGCGGATCTTAAATCTTGGATTGGCTTTCCCTGATCTTACGCCCATTTGAATCTTCGATTTTTTTTAAATAATTGACAGAGTGGTTCTGCTTTTTGGGCGAAATCCTTTATAAATCGTCTATACCACGTAACCCCGGCAATGATCATTACATTTAAGACTTTCTTTCGTCAATGAATTTGTTCTTCAAAGATTTCACTGACTACAATTATGTCATCCATGTACCAGAATGCATGCAGCTCAAATTCCAGTATTAACAGTCGATCCAGCAATCGTTGAAACGTTGCTGGTGCTCCTGATAACCCGAAAGGCATACGATTATAGGGACGTCTACTATCATGGTAGGGTGTGGAATCTGCAGTGGCGCAATCACGAGACGGGCCCCTGCACTATTATCATGAGGAAAATGTAGCATTTTTGTGCATAATAAATGTGTGAACGTAGAAGACAAAGTTAAAAAAGGGTCTTAAGTGGATTTTTGGTGCGTACTCAATCTTGGCGTCGAACGAAATCGCTCGACGAGAAAGAAAAACTTCTTCTACATTGGATACAACGGAGACTGCTACCGATTACGTCAACAGGCGTGGGATGCCCACAGCTACTCTGGAGCTCGGGATCAATGAGGCCATAATAAAATCAGTAACGAAAGTTCAAGATGTGTCCCTTCAGCATATCACTTCTTTATTTCAGAAGTTTCAGAGTGAATGAGATACTTCAATTATCAAAAGGCTCCGGAAGTTACAAAGAATCTCTCGGCCTATAAAAATAAATTGAGTGCCCAGGTGGCGCACATAAAGCGCACATGTAATGTAATGGGACTGGCTTCTCTAGATAACGTCTCAAAAATCCATGGTTTGCCTTTCAAACAGGGGGAGGACCTTTCAGATGTCATAAATCAAATTGCAACCGCTTTGGAGTTTCTTACTTCAAAGACGGTCTTATTTCGATTTTTGGAACACGACCCTATAAATTGAATGCTTCAGGTAAGTCCCGACCGCCAATTATAATTGCGAAATATATTCAGCAAGATACTTGCTTTCATCTTATTGAGAAACGTAAGAACAAGGGAAATTTTTTGACAAACACTACTGGCTGGTCTGGTTGGGAGGAATGCATCCTTTACATTAGAGAAACTTCAACAAAATACAATGGTCTGATATATAAGGAGGCATTAAACTTGAAAAGGGTTAAGAAGATAAAGTTTCTATGGATTTCTGGTGGCAAGATCTTCCGGCGTAAGAAAGAATGATCATCTTCAAGAACAATATTGTCATTCTAAGTAAATATCCTATCTTAAAGAACTTCATTTTAGTTTCTTATTATTTTTTTTTGGCTTCTACCTTTTTCTATTTGTTCCTACTTATACGTAATCTGTTTTGCATATCTCGGTTAGCGGTAAATCCATTTGCTCAACTGAGGTATTTATTACAATTTATTATTAGGTCATGCGGAAAGAAATGTTTTGCGCTTTGTAAAGGGTTATATTAATTTTATGAGCATATCTATCATTTTGTTTCATTTTTTCAAATACACATTATAGCTTTTCACACTACATGTACTAAAGATCTTCGATTTATGTATGTCCCCTTTCAAGTAGTCTGGCTTGTTTTGATTATTAACTTTCACTGTGACTTTATACTTTACTTCGAGCTTCGTCTTCTGGAAAATAAACACATAAATCAGGATCTATTTATTCATCTCATGGACAAGTTAAGCTTTTCCCATGTTAATGCTCAGTCTCTTTCAGCATGTTTCCTTGAGTTTGAACACTATTTTAGTACGTGTTCATACCATGTCATTGCAGTGTATGAAACTTGGCTTAAGCCTGACATCCCTTCGGGTGCAATGTTTTTGCAGGGTTACATGCTCTTTTGTAGGGGCAGAGAGGGGAGAAGGGGGTGTGGTCTGTTTTCATACACATCAAAGTCTTAGGGGTTCAGAAGTGAGAGTGAGTACACAGGCTAATTATCCTGTCGCTGAGTTTCTCTTTTTTGATCCTACTGCTACACTGACTAGAAATCTTACACTAATCAATAAAAAAGAATTTCAGGATCATTTAATGTCATATAATTTGGCGAATTTATCCTCAGTTCGTGACGTGAATACAAAGGTAAACGGTCTAGTTGCAATTTTGACTGATGCATTTAATGAATTCACGCCTTTATGTATATCCTCGGAATTTTGTGTTAACGAAAATTAGGGACTTTGACAACCAATCTGATTTTGAAACAATCAGAAATAAAAACAAAAAAGAAAACATTTTTCATATTCTCAGGCGCTTGCGTTTAACTCAACCAAAACAGGAATCTCCTGATCAAAATTCCTCTGCTACCGATTTCCTTATTACATTCATTTTGAAACCCATTGCGACACACCTTCCGACTGCCTCCTCCAATTCACCTTTGCGAACATTCGGTGAATATAATTTCTTTTTTTCTGACATTACTCCTGAGACTTTTCTCAAGGAAGCAACAGGAGTTAATTCTAATGCGATCGGCATGGATGGAATCTCGATAAAAATTAACCGTTCAGTTCTGCCAGTTATCTTCCCAATATTATTGGAGATTTATAATGCATCTCTACAATGTGGTATTTTTCCAGATATATAGAAAAAGGCACTAATTCGACCGATACCTGAAATCACATACAAATAGACCCTATGCAATCGGGCTTCAGAGCCAAACAAAGTACACTCATGGCGTCCCTCAAAATCACTACTGATGTTAAACTGGCGATCGATAAAAAGGAGATTACGGTTGTGGTACTATTTGACTTTTCTAAGGCTTTTGACATAGTGAACCAAAGTTTACTTTCACAAAAACTCAAATCATTCAAAATGCACAATTCAGTAATAAAGTGGTTCGCCTCCTATTTAAGTAATCGTTCACAAAGTGTAAAGATAAGTAATGCTGACATGTCTGAATGGGTTGGAGTTGGGAGTGGGGTTTTGCAGGGGTAAACACTTGCACCTACGCTTTTTAACTTGTATATCTCTGATCTTGGAAGTGATCTAAAATTTTGTAAGTACCTCAAATACGCTGATGACTTCAAATTGCACCTTTCTGGACCTGCTGCTGAATTAAATTGACTTCTCAGTCAGATCCAAGAGGACATAGATCGGATCATGCTTTGGACTGAAAATAATGGCCTTGCTTTCAATCCAGCTATAACTAACGCTATTATTATTGGGGCTTCGGTTTCTACCTCCTTGTATGCACTCGCTGTCTTCCCTCCTTTGAGGGTTGGTAATGTTTTTATTGTTTTTCAAGAATCATTCAAGGATTCAGGATACTTGCTCAACTGTTTTCTCTCTAGGAAAGAGAATGTAATGGCTATTTTTCGGAACACCAACATAATTCTACAGCAATTAAATAAAAATAAAGACTCTTTACCCACTTCAACTAGGATTCTCCTAGCTATGAGCTTGATTTTTCCGTTCCTTGATTGCGGATGTATTGCTTACGATGATATAAAAAAGAAGGTTCTCAGTATCTACGTAAATATTTTACTTTTGTTGATAAAAAACACCCCAATCATGCCAGACTCTGTGAGGGAACTTAGCTTTAAAAATACCGAACCACAAAATATGTGAGCTCCAAAGATCTTTTATGGTTAGAGGGGCACGTCTATGGAATAGAATACCACTAACTACCATGGAAGCGTCCTCTTGCTATCATTTTCAAATCGAATTTTTCAAGTATTTATTCAATAATTCAAATAATTTACCTATAAGTTCTTGATTCTAACGTTCTATGTTTGATATTGATTGGTAGTATTAATTTAGTGTTAAATACACATATCCAATTGCTGAGCCATAGTTCAATTTTCAAGCAGGAAGATTAATTTTCTATATAAAAAAGAAGAATTTTCAACAAAATACATGAACATTCACCACATAGTTATGTTTTCAACCAAAAAGATAAATTTTCAATTAGAAAAAAAGTTTTGAGCAAAATACATGAATTTTGAACCTAAAAAAGATGAATATTCAACGAAAAATAACAGTTATCTTTTTAATAAAAAAAATTAATTTTTAACCCATAAACGAATTTTGAACCAAATCGTTACATAAAAAACAAAAGAAATTAATTTTCGAACTGAAAATAAACATTTTCCACCAAATAAATTGAAATTTGCACCCAATAAAGACGAATTTTCAACAAAATACATGAATTTCCAACTAAAAAAAATTATATTTTATCAAAAGATGGAATAGATATGATCCTAATTTGAACAAATTAACCTTTAACCTCAAAAATGAACTTTGAACAAAATCATTAAATTTGAAACCGAAGAAATGCATTTTCAAACCAAAAGATCCGTTTTATGCCAAGATGAATAATATTAAACCACAAAAAACAAGCTTTAAAAAAAAGCTTGATTTTTTAATTAAATAGCTAAATAATCACCTGAAAGAGAAGATTTTTCATCCAAACAATGAATATTTGAATTTACAATTTGAGCAATTTAGCTAAAAAAAACGAATTTTCAACAAAACATATGAATCTTCCAATAACACAGATTAATTTTCAACCAAATTGTGGAATTTTTTTTACACAGATAGTAGATTTTTCATCTGAAAATAAGAATTTTCAACAAAATAGTTACATTTTCGAACAAGAAATGAACTTTCCAACAACAAGATGAATTTACCACAGAGAAATAATAAAATTACATGTCAGGATGTGTTACGAAATTTTCGCGATGTTTTGAGCCCGAAAATTCTAGATTTCCCAGAATTAAATTCAGATTAAATGTGTACTCATTTCAGAAAAACTCCAAGTTTGATAGGAAAAAGCAATTGGGATAGAATGTAGAACAAATCGCACAAATTTTGATTAGCATATGGCTTAAAAAATGTTCATAAAATTATAGATATATCATTATATTCACCAGTAGAATTGAGGAAAACCATCAGGGATGAGACGAGAATATAAGCAACCTTCATTTTCTCTAATTAGGCGGAAAACTAATTAATTTAACTATGTAAAAAATTTGGTTAACAACGTGGCTAATGAATATTCTAGTACTTCATTCGATTTTGGAGTCGTTATCTCGTATAGTCTTGGAGTTGAGGTTGTCCTCCAAAGATATTTATACTTCATTGGAGTTGTAGAAAGGTTAAAACGTTCGTTTAAAGTGGTATCACAATTTACAACCTTTTACGTTTTAGCGAAATTCGTTGTTGAGTAAAATTTTCTAATTAAACCTAAATCAAGTCCGTTTTCTCGCCTTCGGATATTAGGAAGTATCAAGGGCGGATCCAGAATTTTTTTTGGAGGGGGTGATTGTGAATTTTCTTTAACGAATGTTTGCGAAAGGAAGTGGGCCGCAACCCACCCGCGAGCCCTTCTCTCCAATGATTTAAAAGAACATTTCAAATTGAATGTAATAAGGCTATAAATTCCACTTCATTTAAATTTTTCAATTATAGCGTTCAAATTTATAAAAAAAACTTGAAAGCACACTGAGAAACTATTGGTTGTAAAATTTGGCATTATAATATTTATTTTTACAAGAGTTCGATGGGAATTTAGAATAAAGTCGAGAAAGTAGTATTAATTGCCACAGCGATACGAAGAAATACTTTTTCCATAAGAATTATAAATATACTCCAAATTTAATAATTACCATTCGGAGTTGGAAAGACTAATATTTTCGATACCAAATTGAAGTTAGGAAAAACTGTGCTTTGCGAAAATTCCCATTTAAAATGGGAAATTCAGAGCAGAATGACGTCATATGTGCCGGGGTTCATAAGGATGATCAAATTCCTAAATCTCATAATAATTTGTTTTATCACAGGAAAAAGTCTTCGTTCTGCTGCCCGGAGACCCGTGTTCAATTCTCGCCAGCGCTGCTTTCTTCCAACACGATTTTTTTCTGTTTCAGCTTAGAATATAATATTAATATCTAATTATATGCTTAATGTATACAATTTATAGTAGCTACAACTGCAATATATATAAAAGTGAACACGAATTTATTTTCATCTTGTTCTTCCGACCTTGGAATTTTTTTTTATTTTCTATGAGAAAAATTAGAAATACGTAGAAGGAATATGGGAAGAATGTCTTTGCTATTGTTTTTTGTAATCTTAACAGTCTTTTCTAGGGCCTATAGAAACTTTCGCTTGGTATTAGTAAAATTATTTAATCATTTATTATTATATTCCAATAAACTTAGTAACTTCACAGTTTAATATTCGCAATATTAATTTTTACAATCGTGACTATATCCAATTTCCATTTATTCTTAATACCATTATATATAGATGTTACGGTCCAAGCCCGGTGAGCGGTCCATCCGCTGATCAACCGGTCACACCGCAGTTGGACCAACACTCTTTGGTCCAACTGCGGAGCGTCCAAGCCACATTGGTCGAAGTCCGGAATGACTTTTCTGATCTGATTTCTCTTCATACTGATTTTATTTCAACGTGTCAAAATTATTGAATGTACTTAGTGGATCATATTGAATGTCTAATAAGACATTTTCCAATTCTCAATAAAACGATAATACATTTTTAAAATCAATAAAGTGTAAAAAAAAAGATTCTGCTACGGCGATTTCAGTCTCAGAAAAAACTATTTGAAGTAAAACTGTTGAAATTTTGTTAAACGACGATGATTAATATAAATTAAGTCATGTAAAATCTATAAATATTGTTATAGGCAACTTCATAAATAAATATTGAATTTTTTTTCGCTAATTTTTTTTTTGTCATCAAACCGGTTTCAGATTTATATAAAAGTTATTTTGATTGATGAAAGTTTGGTAGCAATGAATGGTTTTGATTATTGCCAATTGATTGATGAAACAATTTCAATTAATTCTTAAAAGAAAAAATATTTTTCGAGTTAGAAATTAATATGACAAATTATTAAAGAATTTATATTATTGTATTTTATTATTATATTATCATTGTTATTCATAATTATAAATGATGATTATAAAAAAAAATCAACAAATACTCGAATTCGGCTCTTTCCCTTTGAAAAGTGCAGAGATGATTTAGCACAAAAATGAATGGTGAAGAAAATATTCAAATTCCTAATTTAAATTACATTCAGTAAAATTGTTGGTTTGCTGCTTTCATTATTGACCATAGAGATCATGGGTGTCTGAGATGTTGATTGAGAGAATTAGGGTTGTCAACGTGAATCAGTTGAAATCCACTAGAATTATAGAAATTTTCCACTTATTATCAGAGAAATGTGATTGATTGTCAAATTAGATGAGAAAAGTCGAAGTGCTAGAACTCGATGATTACAGCAATTTCTTGCATAAGACGTTGAGATACACGTACTGAAGAAGTGGAGCCCTTTTGGTTATTAACAAATAACTAAAAATTGCAAACATTTTTTTACACGTTCACGTAGATTGTTGATTTCGGGCTTTTAAACGATTCCTTGTTGAATCTTCTACGACGAATAGTTAATGCAATATGAATTTGTTATTTGAGGATGCACCCGCACTGAGTAAGCGATGTATGTAATGAATTTGCATTGTTATACACAAAATATATTCACTTCATCTTATAGATACATAAAGTGGAAGATCGGTTGAGTACAAAAGGATTTTTTTGGTACTGAAAGTCAGAAATTGGCAGGGTGGCAAGAGTAGATTTTTTGTTGTAAACAATAATATTTCTTAAATTACTCTCTTAGTGAGTTTTCATTCCGTGAATCCGCTGAAGACTAGATGGTTCTTCAAGACAATATGTTTGTCAGATGAAAAAAAAGGTTTTAGTTTTCAGCAACATTTTGTTATAAAAATCTGACAAAAATAAAGGATAAGCGAGGGCGAACAAGGATGTTGATTATTCTTTTACCAATTTTCTTTCTGCAATAGTTTCCTTGTGTGAAAATAATGTTCATACAATTTTCATAAAAATTATTTCATAATAGCTGCTGATTATTTAATATTCAATAAAAATGTTTGTATCTTAACAAAATAACAATAGTGTATTCATTAATATCAAATTTTGTTTTTTAATTTAAAATTTGACAAAACTAAATTCTAATATATGAGTTGCAGAGTAAAAACAAGAAGAACAAAATATCTTTGTTGGTTTCCAAATTTGGACTCAATTCGTTCAGCCGTGTCCGACAAATTGTCGAAATAACGAGCGATCCGCTACTAAAATCCTTAAGTTGAACAAATTAAGATAACTCAGAAACCAATCAAGAGTTTATTATATTTGGCCCCATTTTGCGACTTGTATTTCAGTTTTTAATTTCATAAGTGGTAATTGACGTATATTCATTTCCAATAATGTTATATTGTTTATGAGAATTGTTCAAATAATATTTTTTTACAATGAAACTTTTCTTAGAAGAAGTATTATCCCTTAGCAGATTCACTAAACAAGAACTGACTATAAGCGTAACTTTAAAAAATGTTATTGTTCAAACCAGAAAGAAATCCACACACGCCACATCCTGCTAATTTTGGATTCTTATTACAAAAAAAACATATCATACTCAGCACACCTTCCAATTTAAGGATTTAAAAATGAAAAGTTAATTCTTTTCTTACTTTAGAGTTTTCTGAATAACAAAATATGAAAAATAATATTAACAATTGACTCAAAGTAGTTTTTTCTATGACTAAAATCCTCATAGTAGAATATTTTTTTATCGAATATCTTTTTTGTAGTCAGGCAGGATATTTAATCAACTATTCATGACCACAAATTTATATTTAAAAATTCTGAATAATAAAGTGTTTTTCAATTCGTTATCAAGATTTAAAATATGAAACATAATTCGCAAATCAGACATTTATTAATGTACACTAAGAACATTCAATAATTTTAATACGTTGAATTAAAATCAGTATGAAGAGAAATAAAAGCAGGAAAGTCATTTCGGACTTCGATTAATCTGGCTTGAATGCTCTGCAATTGGACCAACACTACTTGGTCCAAGTTGAATTAGGAGGCCTTTATCACTTTGTATGCATGATATACAAATTTTCAAACTTTAAAAGTGGTTCATTTGAACCTTTGAAAATTCTTCAGAAGCTTATTTTATCAAGGTCTTCAAAAATCTACATTTTGTTGAAAATATGTCGTGATCTTCTCAAGATAGAAATAATTTACAACTCTTTTCAAAACTTCTAAATACATCTTTTGAAATGAATTGAACTTGTCCTAAAATTGGTTTGAATTCTCCAAAATTAAAAAAAAAAGTTAAATTCTTCCAATTTGTCGATTTTTTCGATAATCTTCAATATCTTCAAAAGTAAAAATTATTCTTCAAAAATAAAACCTGACTCAATTAAAATTTTCCAGAAATCTTATTGTGGGTACCGGTAATTTTTTGGGCATTAGTACCATACATTTCTTTTCCATTCGAACGGAGAGTGTATGCGTGACTGCGACTTTTTAAGAAAAGATTATTTGTATGGATTGTTGTTTACATTCACTTAGAGATCCTAAATACGTAATATTCTAAAATATTGTGAGTTTGGGCGTTCCCTAATTAAGAAACATTCTTTTTTTCTTTTCGAGTCAGATCCTGGACCGCGCCACTGTTTTCGTTTATTTTCACCCGTTTTTCGCATTCAGATCCTAACTCAACATCAATTCTTAATTTATATATTCCATGAAGAACTGTATTATTCCTCTCCAATATCCCAACGACATCACTATTGGACGTTGATATTACCAGTATTTTTTTTCGATTGGAATCGGCTCAACAATTTCATTATTTCCGAACAACAAATGAATTTGTACATCGATAGGAAAATTGTATCTTCGAAATTCGTATTGCACGGTCAAATTTGTTTTGAGAATCAGGCGAATAAATCTGAGTTCTTGGAGACCAAATCCTAATCCGAGTAAAGAAGGACGAGTGGCAGAAGAACACCTGGACCTGGCACGAAGAGGAAGCTCGGCAGGAGTAGAAGACCTGGCTGAAGAATGAGGCCTGGCAGGAAGAAATATTATTTATAATTATAATTACTATTCACGTAATAAAATCTAACAAATTTTACAATGAACTAGGTTCAGATAACGTATTATTAGAATATGTAAGAAATAGATATTTAATATAGGAAAATTTAATAATTAAATAAAAAAATTAAAGAGTCCTGTCAGGAGAATAAGATGGTCCGCAACGAGAAGCGCCGGGTGAACAGTCAGACTGTGAACTCAACTCTGCAGCGAGAATATATTTTTCTTTTACGGATAGAGGGATGACCTAAGCTTATTTCTTCAACTGGAATCGCAGTATTAAATGTAGGGGCGTAAACAGGGATGGTTACATTCTTCCCCCAGGTTTGATACAAAATCCCAATTTTGAAGTTACCTGACATTCATTGACCAATTTTTCATTTTCCCTGACCCTTTTGCATTTTTGTCGAGATATAAAATCAACATTACACATAGCAGGTCTATAATGTTAGGCGAAAAAATGTTTCTTAATTTATTTTAAGGACTTGTAATAAATTTGAGGGTTTCTATTAACGTCTCTTTCGCCGCGCGCTGCCTTTTCGGATCTTGATCGGAGGATGAGTCATGAGGGCGAGAACGTTTTCGCCCCCCGAGGGGGGTTCTTGGTGGTGACATCTAGATCCAGAGGATGTAGAGGGTTGAGGATTGATGGCACAGCATATAATGGGCACAATGTCTATCTATATTTTTTTGTTTAACTCATTGGTGATACATAAAATAAAATATCTATCCATTACAAATTGAGTTTAAAAAAGTTAATCTGTTACGATACTAAGGAGATTTGGTCTCGATCACACTTAGACACGTCTTTCACAACTATTTTGTCGGTATTATAAACTAACATTTCGCGAATTCTAAAAGGAGGTTGCCAATCGCAAGGAGAGTATCGGCCACCGTTATCTCATTACGGATACAAGTTTCTCAGACGTCCGTCGTGGTTTCGCAAGAGATTGCACTTTATTATTATTATCTTTTAATATTTATCTTCCATAAAGGACTAGAATCTCTCCAAAATGGATAGAGAAGAATAAATGTGGTTAGATGGAAAACCGACCATAAAACTGGTGGGTATTTTGGAAAGAGTATCGGATGGCTGATAGAAGTTGTGGACGAACTACCAGAGAACTGGCGGTTAAAATTGGAAGCTACCAGAAAGCTGGAGGATAGAAGAAACAGTTCATGAACTTGGAGGATAATTGCATCCAGGAACCCGGTGCTGGTCTCTTGTCTTTTCGCTTTCGTGCGCGAGCTCTTATGGCCTCCTTCCCCCCTCAGCCAGCGCTGGATGGAATAAATAGCTGGCTTACGAACTCGACCTTTCTTTTTATGCCTTCAAAACGTGCTCCAAAGCTCAATCCAATCTGATTATCCTCATTAGGATGAGAATGTAAAAATATATATCGCCCTATTATTTATTTGTTTTCCTCTTATTATTCACGTGTTGGAAATGTAGTTGATGAACGGCCTCTAACATAAAACATGTATAATATTTTTAATAGAAAAGCTAGAAAAAAATAGCAATTTATGTAGACTGCGGACATCTTCGGACAAATTTTTATATGCAGTGGTGGATTCAGGTATTTGCCACCTATAGGCTAACAGAAGTTTGCCACCCTCAAGCTAACAGAAATCAATCACACTCGAACTCCAAAGATACGAGAATCTCGGGAATCGGGAATTCCAAAGATACGAGCGTGAAAGGGGGTCCCACTCCTGCGACGTTTAGAATTCGGGGGTAGTGCTTGAGAACGCACACAGGCCTACTGTGCGCATGCGCGCGTATGCAATTCGCAATGAACAAACGTCAAATTCAAGCGCGCCTCACTCTCGACTAGGGTGGGAAAAAATTTCGCCTGCTCATTTGGAGTCGGGACGCTCGTATCTGTGGAGTGCTTGTATCTTTCGAGCTCCTATCTTTGGAGTTCATGTGTACTCTATTTTAAATCCACAGTAATCTTGAGTAATGACTGTCGTGTAGCGCTTTTATTTGTTTTTTTTTTTTGCCACGGAAGAGATAAAAGTGAGAAAGGCGAACATTATGCTCGGTCAAATTAAAAGTCATCAGATAAATTATGTAATGTTTTGAATTACTCAGTAGATTACATAAGAGGGTTCAATAAAAAATTAATATTTTCAGTCAATCTTATGACAATTTTTTCCATCACGCAGTATGATCAATTACATTTACCAATAGATTTTCATGAACCTTGATTTTCTCTTATTTCTTCTCTCCCTAGGAATCGCGGGACCTTGTAGTTGGTGGGAGGGCTTATGAGTCTCATAGGGCTCTGCAGGAGGTGTTTCTTATTTCCCTAGCTGGGTTACCTACCCAATCTGGGACCCCTGAATTAGCCTTTTAATGGCTGAGACGGGAATCCCCATGATGCAGATTAATCTGCACCACAGCAAAGGCGCCTCACTTACTTGAATGTGGAACTACTTTGTTAACAATTCAATCTTTTGGTTGATGATTCTTCATTTCAGTTGAAAACCCATTTTTTCAATTTAAAATTTAACTATTTGGTTGAAATTTGTTGTCATAGTAAATTAATATGTTTAACTGAAAATTTAACCATTCCATATTTAATTGAACATTTATATTTTTCACCTAAAAATTAAATTATTTGGTTGTGTATGTGTGTATATTATTGAAACTTTATGATTCCTAGCAGAATATTAATTTTCTTGGCGACTAACTCATCTTCTTGGTTAAAAATTAATTTCTTTGGTTGGAAATTTATCCATAAGGATTGAATATTTCTTTAAAAATTCAAAATATGATTTAAATGAATGTATTTTGTGAAAAAATAATCTTTTTATTGGAAATTCATCTGTTTGGTTGAAAATTTAAGTATTTTGTTGAAAATTCATCTGCCTTGTTGAAAATTTGTCTTTTTTTGGTTGAAATTTCACTTTGTATTAAAAAATCAACTATTTGATCAGAAATTCATTTTTTTGTTGTTGAAAATTCATAATCTTAGTTACATATGTGTTTTATGGTTGGAAATAATACTATATTTTTGAAAATTAGTTTTTTTGTGTAAAAAATTAGTTTTTTTCGGTTGATGATTCAACATTTAAATTTGAAAACATTTTTTTTTTTTCAAAATTCCACTTTTTTTTTAAATTTGTTGTAGTGACTTAATGCTCCAAATGAGAGTTTAATTGTTCCATGTTTGGTTCAAAATTTATGCTCTGTAGCTGAAAATTCAACTATTTGATGCAAATGTGTGTATTTTATCGAAACTTTGTATTTTCTGGTATAGTATTAATCTTTTTGGTGAATTCATATTTTCGGTTGAAAATTCATTTCTTTGGTTGAAAATTTAACTATCAGGTTGAATATTTCTTTGAAAATTCGAGATTTGGTGGAAAATTCATGTATTTTGATAAAAATTATTCATTTTGATTACAAATTCATTTCTTTGGTTGATAATTACTTTTTTTAATTGAAAATTAATTTTTTTCACAGAAAATTCAACTAATCCATTTTTTCTCGTAAATGTATATTATCTGATAGATATTTAATCTTCTTGGTGGAAAATTCATCTATTTGGTTAAAAGTTTAACTGTATCGTTGAAAATTCATCTTTTAGGTTGAAAATTCAACTATTTGCTTAAAAATTTATTTTTCTGGTTGATGATTCATAATTTCAGTTAAAATTTCACTTCTTTGGTTAAGAAGTGAACTATTTTGTTGAAAATTCGTTTGTTTGACTTGACATGCAGCTATTCCATTTTTGCCAAAATATCAATAGTTTTTTGCATCGGTTTTTGCATTCGACACATAACTTCACTGTATACAATATTGTCTAACTACCACTGTTATCTTACTTCGACCGGAGTAGGTACATAGTTGTAAGTTCCACTACATGTATCACTTGTTCCTTAGGGGATTTTTTATCATTAGGGATTCAATAAATGAAATATTATTATTATTATTGTTTTTTTCTTACACGGAGGAAATCAGGAAGCTACAATAGATAATATTTTCAGTATTCTCATTTACTAACGATTTTTTTCAATTCAAGAACAATTTCATTAAAACTTTTCAATTCTGATAATTTTGTTGCTATCAATATATTGAAATAAGTTTAATTCCGCGTGTATTGATCTTTTTTCATTAGAATTGATTGACATTTGACTGAGTTCTCCGACGCCATTCATACAGTGTTACTCTAGGTCAGGCAAAACCTGGAAATCTGGGAAAAGTCAGGGATTTTGAAAAAAAAAATTGGGAAATATATGGGAATTTTGATAAGGGACGCTTTGAATAACTGTCTAATTATGGTAATAATGTCGAGTTTGGTGTTTAATTTTCTATTGGGAAGTATGAAATGAAAAATAATTAGTTTATCCTTACCCAAGTCCATTAACAAAGAACTTCTCTGTTATGTAATCCCGGCAATTTGAGTTTTCAAATGCGAGGTAGAATTTGTAATCAGCATCCAGCATGTCGAAGCAAGCTTGAGACTGAGATCGTGGACAACGTAAGCTGCCACAATAACCATAAATATCGACTCGAATATACTTGGATAATTCTAAGGCATAAAGCATCCTCTTATTCGGAGGATTGCAATTAGAAACGAACCAGGCGACCTAAAAATTTAAAAAATATTGTTAATTCCAATTTCAAAAACTAGCAAATTTTATCTCTAATTCTTATGCTTTCATTTATTTCAAATGAAAGAACAAATAATGGCACTGTACTTAAATTTCATAACAGCTCGAGAAGGGGGAAGGGTCGATATTTTGTTACGATTTGTTACGGAAGGGGAGAGGGTCCTTCATTCATGTTTATAATTTTTAAAAATTCGCAAATGTAACAAATAACTTGCAGTAATTGTACAGAAAAATATTATGAATTTAACTTTAAGCGTCAAAGAAACCTGGTAAGTAAAAAACGAACCTCACGTTGTGACATCGCTGGCGAAATGTCTGCATGTCAAGAGCGAAACAATAATATCAATTGTATGGGACGAACCTTTATTTTTTAAATAACTTGGAAATGAATGATTTTTTTACAATAAGTGTATTTGGATCTCATTTTATATTTTTTAAAGCTACATATTCGATTATATAATACAATCGTCAGAAAGTTATCGATTTTTTTATTTAATTGAATTCCTTTTAAAATATAAAAAATGCGGGTTAAGAGACAATGAAATGTTTCACAGGAAGATTGAAAGTTTCATGAGCTTTGGAAACGTTCCAGGGTTTTACAAAATAATAAATTCAATTAAAAACGCTTTGAATTCCTAACATTTTATGTAAAGATATTGCTTTTTCTACAAAATAGATGAATTTTTAACTAAATATTCGAATTTCCAACTGAAAAGATAAATTTTCAAGCAAAATGATACATTTTCTACGAAAAAAGTAGAATTTCCGAAAAATTAGTGTGATGTTGAAAAAAAAACAGTTAGATTTCTACCGAAGAGATGAATTTTCAACTGAAATTATAAGCCTTCAGTGAGAACTATGAATCTTTAAAAAAGTAGTTCATCTTTCAAGCAGTTGAATTTAAAAAATATGAATTCTCAACGAAAAATGTAATAGTTTATATTTATGCAAAAAAAAATATTTATTTCAAATCAAACACAGTTGAATTAAACCAAAAAAGTTCAATTTTTAACAAAATAGTTGAAATTTTAACCAAAAGAGATTAATCATTAAAAAATAGCTGATTCATATACATAATTCAGTCACTTATTAAGGTAAGTAAAACTTTTAACATATTTAAATTCAGAGAGAACCAAACAGTTGCATTTTTATTGAAAATAAATGAATTTTCTACCACAAGATATGAAGTTTCAAACCAAAAAGACAAATACTAAACAAGAGAGTGGAATTTTCGACCAAAAACGATTCTTCATTTCAGTAATAACGTTTTTTACCCGAAAATATGGATTTAAAAAAAAAAGTTCATTTTCAACCAAAAAGTTCAATCTTCAACCAAATGGATGAATTTTCTACCAAAAAAATAATTTTAAGCTCTTAGATATATGTTAAACTTATGTGACGAATCTTCAACTGAGGTATTTAATTTTTCAGTCAAAGAATTCAATTTGAAAAAAAGAAGACTTTTCAACAAAATTGTTATATTTCAAACCAAATAAATGAAAGAATGAGATAAATTTTCAACTGAAATCATGACTCTTTCACAAACAATGTAATATTCAACATTTCAACTAAGATAGATTTTTGAGACAATAATGAACAAAAATTCATCCAGAAAACGAGCTTTCTACTAAATAGTTAAAGTTTCAACTAAATAGTTCAATTTTTAACTAAAAAGATGATTTTTGAACCAAGAAAGTTAATTTTTTACAAAAAAAAACAATTTATCTACTAACTACATCAACCTTGAACCAAATGGTTAAAATTACAACCAAGAAAAAATCGATTTTCTACCGAAAAGTTGAATTTTCAACAACATTCGTAAATTTGTAACGAAATAATTGAATTTTCCACTAAAAATTCAAATTTTCTACTAAATTGTTGAATTTTACAGCAGTTCGCGAGCAAGAGATATTTTGTGAGAAAAAAGATACAATTTTCATAACAATTCTTGACGATAAATACATTAAAGGACAGGTCACTGACAATGAATGATACAACTAAATTATTTTAATGTTGAGAGAATTGCTAAAAAAATCGAACATTTCTACATTTAAATCATTTCGAAAATTGATATACAATTAATTTGAACTTGTCTACCGAAACTACAAGTTCTCAATTTAACGTTCTGGCGACGACTCAATTTGCTTACAAAAGGTACGAAAAGCTCTGACTCATTAATGTAATATGACTCAACGATAGCAGAATAAGGATAAAAGGAGAAATCGATAACACTTTAAAATTAGAATCCCAATAAAACTTAAACGTATAAAATTAAAGTATAAATGGAAAAGTCGATTTTAAACAAGGAAAATTAAAATAAAACAATGTACTTATTAAAATATATCAGTCAATTCCGAACATTCCGCACGTTTATTTGGGACAAAATTATAAAAGATTGACACAGTTTATTCCAAAATAATAATAAATTGATAATGACAATAAAAATTTTAAGAAGAAAACTAATAAAAAATTTCTAACGACGATCTGATAAATGAGTGGTTGAAGCTGTCATTAGCAGAACGTAATTGATTCTGTTAAAAAAATTGCCTTCTCGAAGTTATCTGCACCTGTGATCACGTTGTCTATATAAATTTCTCGATGTATAACTTCTGCTGCTTTTGGATAATTTTCACCTTCATTAAGGGCGATTTGTTGAATGCAACGGAGTGCAAGAAAAGGAGGACAAGACAAACGTAAGTAACACTGGTGAGACGAAACGTTTGAACTAAATGATTTCGCGATTTTCTTCACAGGATCAATTGAAGATCCTGATCATCAGCAGAGAGAGCTATACGAAAACACCTCTAGCAAAGCAAAATATGGAGTAGATTTGGAAGAAGTGTGGCTCCAGTGTGCAAGCATTCATACAGCGAAATTCCAGCTTCAGTATTCTGAAATCCATTGAAGACGATCCTCAACTTACTAGTAGCGCTTGATTCACGCAATACCCCGTGATGTGGAAGGTGCAAGGAACAAGAAGAGTCACGACTAATAGAAGGCTCAGTGGCAGGCACCATGTGGTCGAGACATTCGTATTCATGAAGAAATTCCTCATAGGCCCTAAAGAAAGAAGCGTCGCTCGCTACGTTCCATGCGCTAAAGAATCCGGAAGACTGGACAAAAAGAATTGCCAAATGATGATGTATCTTGCTTTATCGGAAGATGAACAATATAGCGTCCTTCAGGAAAGCGCGAATAAGTTTACACGAAGAAATCCTCACACTCCTGTTCATCAGGCGTTAGTATGGACTTTGATGGAACCTCTTCTTCCTCCCAAAACCTTTGCAGGTCAAAGGTTACGGTGTTTTGCACAAAAACATGCATTCCTAGTACTGGAGGAGGCTCTTCAGTTGATTTAGGTAACGAATCTCCTGTAGTTTTTCCAGATAAGGTCCAGCCGAAGTGTGCTTCCTGAAAAACAGAAGCGTTGAAGGGACGTTCCCAAATGTCATCACGTCGATCACTCTTGAGTTTCCGAAATCTGGGTTCTCTAGATTCAAACATAAAAGATGAGACCAACTTCTATTGCTCTTTTCAGAACGTGGCGCAAGAATACACTACACTGCACCGTGAGTTGATGTGGGATGTCCTGCATTGATAGTTAGCAAACCTAATTCACAACTTAAACGGGCAAACTTGAGTCATTCTGCGAACAACACTGAAGCACCACTAATTGACTTGGCCTTGATAAAAATTCGTAGGTAATAAACCTTTTGCTTTAGGTCAAGTCATATGATGAATGCTGAGATGATGAACGCTATACAATGTGCGATCATCTCTTTGAGTAGAAGGTGCCTGATGAGTTATGCTCGATGTCTTCGCATCTTGATGAAGCATCGTTAGATGTTTCTGATAACATAATCGAAACTTTCTGAATGAAGGACATTCGCTTGTTGAATGTTGACGCGGACAGTTGAGGCCAACTTTCCTTTTAGCCGCGAATTCCTATCGTTGAATTGCATTCATCGCTCTCAATGTAGCTGAATACATCAAGAAATGTGCTTGCATACAACCCAAAGATTTTCGAAATTGGTGAGAATTCTGAGTGATGTGTTGAAAGGTGAAATGATGATGCAGAACTCTTGTTCGACCCGCGGTTTCCTTTACCATACATTAATGCCTGCGATTTGTCATTCGACTTTGAATTCGAAGAATCGTTTGAATTATCTGGATTCCCTTTCAGAATCTCCAATGTGCGAACCATGCCCTCAAATAATATGAGCAATATACCATAAGAAGGAGACTATGTTGTATCACCTAGTGATGTCTCCCAGTCACGTAGAATGTGTGAGTCCAGTAATCTGGTCAGATGAAAGACTAAGAAATGTGACCAATGGTCGACTGGACATTTAACACTAGAAGTACTACGTGGGTCATTTCTGACCCACTTCTTTTGGTTACAATATTGATCCATGTCCTTTGGTTTCAATTGAGATTCGTCCTAAACGCACTGTAAAGATTACTTCACCCAAAACACTACTCAAATACCAATAAAACGGTGGTTCTTTATTGTAGGTCAAAAATGACCCACGTGGTACTTCAAGGGTTACGGCGAACTCCGATACTTCTAGTGCTAAGCGCCTTGAGAGCCTCTAGGTTTTCTTCAGCAGTGTTGAATAGATCCTTCAAATTCGAAGCTGATTCCGACTTCACAGGCTTAATGCGAAAAGAGGATAGACAAGTAAGAATTGATCAATATTCTCTTATTCTCATAACGTTTACTACAAAATCCCACGCACGCTCATAATTTTCGTTTGTAACCGGAATGTTTTCAAGCAGCTGAGCCGGCTCTCCTGTTCAATTTGTTTTCAAATTTTGTAATTCAACAACATACGCGATTTCTGTATTTTCAACTATCAGTGATTTAAACAAGTCCGAAAAATTCGACCACTACGTTTAATTCCCAGAGAACGTTGGCAAGGTAATTTTTTTAAACGGCCTTGTAGAAGATGATGAGACATGCTGAATAACGCTTGTTGAAGAGTTAGATGCCTGCCCGGAGGCAAGAGCGTCGATTGCATCGAAGAATTTTTCCTTAGCAACTTGATATCATTTTTTTGTTTGCGTGAAGATGTCATCCTTAAAATATGCGACTTTTCCCTCAAAAGGCTCTTTCAACAACTCAACATGCTCGTGCTGAAACTTCAAATAATTTTCTTTGAGCGTCTCTAATCGTGCCTGGATCATACCGCGTGTGTGTACTGTAGGTTTCGACTCGAAAGTGTTTAGTAATATCCCAAAACGGAATTAATCCATTCCATGAGTCACCATAATCATTGCGAAATATAAGTAAAGTTAATTACGGAGAGTCATTGCATAAATTTCACTCAGCACACGAATCGTCCCATGTGATTAGCAGGTGTAAACAGTAATCAGCTGCCAAGGGTATACGCGTGCCGAGAAATTACGTACACTGACTCGAAGCATTACACAATTGTTGAGAACAAACTGCCGAAGCCAAAAAAAAAGCATTAGAATTTAATATACATTACTCCCTTCAGGTTTCCTCACTGCATGCATGATTTGAATGAAGCTTTTTTTTTCCTGTGTACCTTGAACTTCACTAAGCAATTTACAACAATTCTCGTTTGTCACTTCAAAAAATCACGGCAGGTTTCACTGAGTAAAAAACTGTCTAGATATCATTGTATCACGATACACACATGTTAATTGCAGTCGCGAACTACCCAGGAGGTACAATTCACTTTATTCGGCTCAAAGGACCAAAAATGTTTGCGAGCGAGAGAATTTTTGTGAGAAAAAAAGATCTAATGTTTATAAAACTTCTTGACGGCAACTACATTGAAGGACAGATCACTAATAAATAATAATACCACTGCATTATTTTACTGTCAACAAAATTTCTCAAAAAATTGAACTTGTCTATATTTAAATCATTTCTAAAATTGGTATACAATTGATTTGAACTTGTCTACTGAAATCACGAGACAAGTTCTCAATTTATCGTTCGGATGGCGAATCAATTTGCTTACAAAAGGCACGAAAATCTCTCACTTATTGAAGGAATATGACTCAACGATAGAAGAATAAAGATGAAAGGAGAAATAGATAGCAGTTTAACATTAGAATGCCATTAAAATGTCAACATATGAAATTAAAGTCTAAATGGAAAAGTCAATTCTAACTACGTGAAATTAAAATGAAACAATGTACTTAATAAAATATTTCAGTCAATTCCGAACACCAGTCAACAAGAAAATTGTGTTTTTCGGATGAAAATATACAAAATGGATCAATCCACGCGCTTCGAATACGGTTGAATGGAGCTAAGCCGTCACATTCTTTCAATTTGTTTTTTGATTTAAAAAAAAAATTGTTTCAAAACGTCTTAGGTATTATTGGATCGATAATTCAGTTGGCTAGAAAATGTTTCTTTTTATTTTGTAGTGTGATGCGTTGTTTATAAATCAAGATGATAAAAGAGAAGTGATGAAAAATCTATTGCGTGAAAAATCATGAGGCTAAGAGGACACCCTCCTGGGACTAAGTCGACATTCAACAATAATGTTCAAAAAAATAAAAGGACACATTTTCAAATTTGTTATTATTGTAGCCTACTTAATTCTAGATCCAAGAATACCTAATACGTTGTCGAACAATTTTTTTCACATTCTCATCCCAGAACGAGAAGGTGGCGTGGGAAAAAACTTTTGACCTCCGAAAACACTTTTTATGTTGTAAAATGTGCCATGTCATGCAGAATTTCACGACACTCCATCGATAAATATAGGGCATTAGGGCCCACTTTTATTAAAAAAAAAAAACAAGATCACACGGTTTATAATTTTCTTTAACAAAAGCAAGTGCCTGCTTAGCCCCACTGTCGGCTCAGCCTCACTCTCCCCTACGCCAACGTATTTCGGGGTTATTTAAATCAATTTAATGTTAAAATGCGATAAAAAAAATTGGCAAGAAATGAAGTCAGCAGGAGTTGAGCTCGGACGTTCCGCTTGTAATCTCGGAGCGCTACCGCCTGATCTAACGGGTTTGAAAAAATCTCGCATCGCGGTCTATGTAACGTGTGTGGATATTTTTGAAATTGATAATGAAACTTTGAACAATTGAAACGCTAATGTGGTTTTTCTAAAAGAAAAAGATTTGATTTTTTACCTTTTTCGTCTTGTTCGCAGCATAATTAAAAGTCTGTTGGATTTGAGTAACACTAGGATCGAAATACTGCCATTTTTCGTATGGCGCTACTATGTCACTATCTCGCCGATAAGTTGCAGTCCAGTTCACTGAAACATTCTTGATACTCTGTGTATGATAGGGACTTTCCAACAGGTAAAGCATCCATATCTAAATACAAAAAAGAAAATTAATTATGATTAACAATTATTTAATAATTTAAAACTCACGAAAATTTTATACAATGAATTGAATAATAAAAAACAAGAGAAAGCCACCAAGATAAAGGTGGAAATTTTCAAAATTCGCTTTTCAATTACTGAAAGAAATATAACGTAATTATTCAATTCACAACATAAAATTTAATTTTCTTACAAAAATATCAAATCAGAAATATGCATGAATTCTACAACAATTTTTTATGGAAAACTGTATGTTGATCTCTCCAGAAATAAAAAAAATGTATGCTTTAACAATATTTCTGTTTGGTAACTACGCTTCTATCTATGAAGAACAAATACAAATTTTGTTATATGCATATATCTCCTAATTTTTTTAATTGTCAGATAGACTCAACTAAATGTTTAAATATTAGTAATATTATTTCGTGAATAAATGCGGCGGAAAAAATGACCCTAAAGTTTCCTACATCTATGGATTTCAAACTTTTGTAATTAATTATAAACAAACTAAGCGTCTGATCGAAAAATCAAAAACACCTTTGGATTCGCCTTCGAAATATTCAAGTGTGTCATTCTTGTTCTCAACCAGTTTTGAACAATTGAATCATTTTTAATAAATTAAAACATATTACAACAATTTCTCGACTTATGAAATTTTGTTTGCTCTTGTTCTGAAATGGTTTAAAAACAAAAAGCCCATTTAGATATTTTCGATACGAATCTAAAGTTTTTTAAAAGGTTTAATCAGAACTATGTAATTTCGTTATGATATGTATCTTTTTTTACTCAATGGGAATGTGCCTTAGAGACAGAAAAATACAATATTAAAAGACATCTGTATTAACTCAAAACGTGTCGATATGAATTTCAAAATTCAGACAAATTTTGCTGAAATAAATATCAACAAGCTTGAGGTGTAACGATTATAAGCAATTTATTTGTCTATTTTGAACTGCTTGAATTATGCGTTTGCATTTCAAAATTCTATGTGATTTTGATGAAAGGAAAACTTTCCAACCTCACTATTATTAAAAAATTAGACAAAAGGGGGTTTCGTAGCCTATTGAGACGCTAATTAAGTCTTTCAAACATCATCTTCTCATATTTTCCCTTTCCTACTTACCCTAACTTCCCCTTTTTCCCCAACTTGCACTATACCTTCACCACCACCCCTCCAAAACTTCTTCAACCAATAATTCCCCCTCTCCTCATTTTCCCAGCTATCACTATCCTACCCCTTCTTCTTTTGCCAGCCCACACTTCCCCTCAACTACTCACTCTCATTTCTAATCATTTCCCCTACTTCCCCTCCCTTACACTCACTTTTCCTACTTCCCCTCCCTGATTCCCTCTACTTACCAGACATCGTTTTAACTGCTCTCCCTTATTTCCTCTACTTTTTCACCCCGCACCTCACCCTCTGCCGCCCCTTTCACAACTTATTCTTCCTCTACTTTCCCCTCTCCTCGCTACCCTAACAATCTCTTTCCCCTACTTTCCTTCCCCAGCCCTCACTTTCCCTCCACTACTCATCCTCATTTCTAATAATTTCCTCTACTTCCCCTTACTTATACTTACATCTTCTATTTCCTTTCCCTAATTTCCTCTACTTCTTTTCCCTCATTTTCACTATTTTTCCACATTTCAACTACTTCCCCAGCATCGCATTTCCTCTCACTTCGACACCCTCATATTCCCTACTTCCCCCACGCCCTGCATTTTCTCTTACTTCCACACCCCCATTTCCTCTACTTTCCCCCGAATTGGACCTTCATTTAAGGCACTTAAAGAGTATACCAAAGCCCAATACAATATGACAATTATTTCAAAATTTATCACGCTGACAAACTGAAAAACTACAAACCGACAGACAGACAGACACATTCGTAAAAACCTGTTTTGTCCGATTCAGGTGGTCTCAAAATGTGGACATTCAACAAAAAGGGGGGCGGGGGGTGTCAAATTTTACACAAATCTAGTACCTTCTCTGATGAGAATGAAACAATTATTTTTGGTAAAATATTAAATAATTTCAAAGGGTGAATCTTGAGAAGGGAAGAAAAATGAGTTGGAGCATATTCTGAAGGATGAGAGGGATAAAAGCCACATCCTCTCCCACTACTCACAACGAACCCCTTTTCCAACGCTAAGAAACCACGCGTCCTACTGTTGGGCATTTTAAATCACGCTCGTGCTGAAATCTTGTTGTGGGCCTTGTAAGGTTCTGACCAGTTTACCCTACTTTTGGTGTGGCCCTGCTCGGATGAACTGCCATGGGCCGCGAATGGCTTGCAACAGAATAAAAATCACTTGCTAATGAAAAAGTACTTTTATTACTTTTTAATAAAAGATACACTTTTTATTAGAGTCGTTTTAAAACTGAAGGTTTAGGAAAAGCCTGTTGCATCATCTCTCAGCACATTATGGCACTTATCACCTCGACGAAGAATCAAATTAATATAACTTATTCACTTTTCATCTTCAACAATGGTATTCTCGCACTTAATCTAGTGAAATGACCAAAATCGCGCTGGAATTTAGAATTATTCCCACTTTGTTTAGGCGTTCCCTCAAGGCCCTTCATCAAATTGTATAATCGGTTCTGAATTTTGAGGCCGCATGGTTGCATTTTTTGTCTAATTTTTTGCATACGTCATCTACATAGTAATATCTCGGAGCAATCAAAGCCAGTATTTCAGTAAAATGTTTATATTCTGTTCAATAATCCGAAAATGTGAGAACAATAGCAGTGATGCTCAGTGTTAGCTGTCCATGCATTTTTCCACGTATAATCTAGAATATATAATCTGTAATATAAGCCTCTTATTAAGAAATCAGCATAAAATAATATTGTTTCAACAAGTCAGAGTTATCTGAAAGATACTTGAAAACCCTCTACTTATGGATTAAAAATTATTCATGTGGAAAAAATTTCGAAAAATACCGTTTTTTTCACTCTCTTGTAACCATATAAATGAATTGATTCTGCAAATTAAAATTAAATTAATCCATGATTTCATAATGTCAATTTTTCTAAGTGGCCGTAATTTCATAACAACGCAAGGTTCATTCGTTTCGGATGATTCGACAAGCTCCTGGGTATCTGCTGACTGGAGGTTGACAAGGGTCCAGCTAACACTGAGCGTCACTGCTATTGTTCTTTATTATTGATTATTAAACAAAATATAAGCATTTTATCGGAAAACTGGCTCTGCCTGCTCCGAGATATGATTGTGCAGATGAGGTATACAAAAAATTAGGCAAAAATATTCAACAGTGCGGCCTTAAAATTCAGAACCGATTACACGTTCTGATAAAGCGCCTTAAGTTTTCACACTTGTTCAACGCCATTGAAGAGCTGAGTTACATTTAAATTATGAATGCGTTGATTTCGCATATTGTTATATGTATAAAGGAATTTCAACTTCAGATGGTTTGGTTAGAAGTGTAGCGTAAGAAGGTATCTCTAGTGAAAATCAGACTTGGGTCCAGCCACGCCAAAGCCCCACAAACTAAATTATTAATATAAATCGTATCTAGATTCCATCCAATCATTTTTCAATCGGATCAACGTGAGTATGTTTGTGAATAATTAATGATACCTCTATTTCAAAGCCCTATTAATGCCCGATTATAATATAACATCTTTTGTTCCAAATAGAAATACTGGTCAGGACCTTGCGAGCGTCTCTTTTTACATAGTGCTAAGTATGGCAATTTCGAACTTTATGGGTCATTAACCTCAGAAAAGCACTTTGCTCAAGTGTACACTATACGAAGTTTGAAATGTAGAAAAAAGTTTAAATTTTGAATGGATTTTGACAGGTTATGGGCCCAGGACTTTAAAAGGGTACAAGCATCAAATTTTAATATTTTTGAAGAATTTCAATAATTCAAAAAATAGTTAACATTTTTTAAAGTTCTTGGTGTCATTTTGAAGATAATTTCCCATAGTATTTTTCTACTTTATTAAGATAATTTCATAACTTTTCCTAGATTCTGTCCTAGGGTCAAACAATGAAAATAATTATTAAGACTTCAAAACAAATAAATCAGACGCTCAATTCATTCAACACGACAAGGGTTTATTGTAATGGGGATTTAAATACCTGATTAAGAGGTCTTTGTCCCATGTTAGGCACGTAGTCTTTGAATAAAATTAAGTCAGCCGCGGCAGGATTATCACGAGTTATTGTACATGAACTAACGGGGCAACCCTGTTGTATGAAATTATCTTGCCCAACTTTGGCATCATCCATCCCATGGGGAATCATTATTCTCTTCAAGGGTATTTCAGCCTTCGTTTTGTTGTAGCCCGGAGGCACGAACATCAGCTGAAAACATAAAAATATAATAAAATATTATAGAAAACTGCGATTCAGAAATCTGATTCCCTTTAGTTAAAAATATCTTCCAATATGGTAAAAGGAATAAGAAAGTCACTTTCATAATAACAACTTTAGCAGGTGATCTAGTTTACCGGCAATCGGTATAAATATGACATATTGTGTCACTATTGCAGCTGTTATAAGATCTTTAATTTAAAAGAGTGCTGAGTTTTTCAAACAATGCTAAAGTTTTTTATTTGATTTAGGAAAAATAAAAACACCTGGAAAGTAGCAAAAATGATGATACTGAATTAAATTCTTTGTAACATATGCATGATTTCAGAAATTTCCAGTGCCTATACGGCGGGTCCAAATATATTCTTTGTCAAGGCTAAGGTTCTTCATTTTAGTCCCTAAGGAGTGATAATCAAAGTGGAAAATTGACATTCTGACGATGTGCGAAATTTATAAGGATTTTTAGAAATTTCGGAGAACTTTAGTGGCATTCAAAATATTTTAAGATATTTTGAAGATTTCGAGGGATCTTGTAATATATCAAAATATTTGAGGGATTTTTATGAGATTTTGATGATTTGAAGAAACTTGAAGGTATATTTTTAAAAAATAATAAGAAAGGGAAAAATTAAGTAAAAAATTCTTTGGACACCCTAAGTAAGGATTCATACGATTTTCCGGAACACCCCCCCCCACCCACCCTCTAGCTCCATAAAAGCCTTACTTGCTTAATGGTCGCAAAATTCGCCGTAATCTGGAAGAACACCGTTAACTGTAAAATGAATAAAGCCGATAAAATTGACAGAAACTGTTTTATACAAATCTTTATTTGCTTTTATCGCGGATTCGAACTAATTTTCAGAACTTAATTAATTAATTAGTTAATTAGTTCACAAATGCAGTTAATATATATATATATATGTAGTCATATATTAATGATTGTCAATATTTTTTAAATTTTTAATGTTCAATTTTCAGAGTAAAATGCTTTTCAATTTCAAAAAAATCATGGTTCTAAGTTCTGTTATTTTTAAACATTACAATTGACAATTCTTGAATTTTGAAAATATGGAATTACAAGTTATTTAGTTTTCAAAAATTATATTTTAAAAGTATATACTTCAGAAAATTTTTTTGGAATTGTTTCATTTTGAAGACTTACAGTAGAAAATTCTTTAATTTTAACTATTTGCCATTTAAATCTCTTCAATTCTGAAGATTCACAATTGAAAATTCTCTAATTTTGGTAGATGTATAAATAACCATTCTTAAATTGTGGTGATTTTAAAGATCAAAAGTCAAGAGTTTATTATTCCTAATCTTTCAAACTGACGAAATATGAAATTTGAATCATTAAAGTGATAGCATTTTAATTGTAAATTTAGAAACAAGAATAATGTGAAAATTTTAATTTCAAAAATGTTAAATTAAATCAGTTCTACGATTTTAATATTTACATTTAAAAGTCATCCATCTTAAGGATTTTCAGTTTGAATACGTTCAATTTTGAAATATTATACTCAAAGAGATTTTAACAAACAAATAAAATATTACAAAATACATTTTCTTAAATGTCAAGTCTGAAATAATTTACTAACAAGGGAAAGGCCTGCTCTGCGACATTGACTTTGAGATGAGACTAGTATAAATCGATATAACGTCGAGAAATATTAGCCACGTATAGCGGCTTTCTTGTAATTGGGCCCTAGTTTTTTTTAATGAATATTTGAAAATCACGTTTTTCGTGCTATACGAGTATCTACCGTGGCGCACGAGATTTGCCCAACCGAAGTCAGTGGTACAACGGTAAGGTGATTGGCTGAGGAGCACGATGTCGCGCATTCGAATCTTTTGGGCGAATTTTTTTTTTCTTTGCTCTTTTTATTAAAAACGTGCTAAATAAATATTTTATAAACCCTAAGCGTGATTTAATTTTTCCCCCCTTTTTTTTAATTTTCCAATTCAATTAACTCATGATAGTAAATATGTTATTTTAATAATTATATTATTATTATTAGTATTAGTATTATTTAATTGCTAATAATATAGTCCAGAAGTTGTCGACCTGAAAACAAAATTGTTTTTATTCATTTTGAAAATAGTGAAGGTATAGTGGAAGAAAATTACGCAGGAACTATTTAGTTTCTTACAATCTTTATTATTTCTCATTTGCATGTTCCGGGATGATATTTGTCATGAAAACATTTGAAGCCCAACGTTTCATTGCAACGAGCGCATTTTATAAATGTAACCTCATTGCAATCGGAGTTTTTCGGGTAAGAGTTGAAGGGAAACAAGTTTCATTTACGTTGACAAAGGCAACTCTGTTTGGCAATGACTTGGAAGCATACCACGCGTATTTTAACATTTCATTAAATATCGAAGCGCCTGATTGGCGGAACATTTTTAACCACATAGTTAACAAAATTAATTTTCATCCAAAAAAAGAACGACTTTCCAACAAAATAGTTCAAGAGAAAAGGGGAAGTTTTTTGGGAATAGGGGGAATTTCAAGAAAAAAGGGGAAACTAAGAAAAAAAGGGGAAGACTGTGCACCCTGTGTACAAGTTGTCTGCAAAAATTCATTTTTTACCAATGCACCCCTTCCAAAATAATCGTCAAAAATCATTTTTTTTTTAGTTTTTTCAACGATTTAGCGGTGTTTTTATCCTCCATTTTGGTCATAATTATTATTTTTTAAACTTCTTATGCCTTCAGGAATATGCATCCCAAATATCAATCTTTTTTTCAAAGTTTATAAATGTTAAAAGCTTTTGGTTTGCCATATTAAATTTTTTTACGTTAAATTCATGATGACCAACCCCAATATACATAAATATACACAGTGTTTTCGTTACTCTATGAGTTAATTTATTCGAGTTAATCAAGTTTTTCGTCGATTTTTTGAGATTTTTGAAAAAATGGAGTTTCAAATTAGCGTACAGATTTTTTAAAAACATTTTGACTAGACAATTAGGGTGGGTCGAAAATAAATACTTTTGGGATTCGAAATGGCTACAACGCGGAAAAGTAGCGTATTGGGGTCCTAAAAAAGTATGAACAATTTTGAATCGAACGGCATGTAGCTTGGTTACCCGCGCTCGAAAAAAAGGTTTAAAAAATTTCTTGTTTGCAGAGTTTTTAAATTGTATTGAGTTTCAATTTTTTTTGCATACCTGGACGTCTAATGCATTTCTGTCACTAAAAAGTTTTCATGTACCTCAAATAATTCTCCTCCTATTTGCAAACGTTTAAAAAAAAATCAGAAAACAATAGTAAATTAAATAGGAGTTATCTCTCAGAAAATGATAGATTAAAATCCAAAAAAAATTGAGAAGACTTTTCTGACCTCCAGGTACATTAAAACAATTGAAACTCATTAAAATTTAAAAACTCTGCAAACAAGAGATTTTTTAAACCTTTTTTTCGAACGCGGGTAACCAAGCTGCATGTAGATCGATTCCAAATTAATTATATTTTTTTAGGACCCCAATACGCTGCTTTTCCGCGTTGTAGCGATTTCGAATTCCAAAAGTATTTATTTTCGACCCAACCTACTAGACATATTTAGCAACACGATGCAACAGGTTTCATCAAAATTGGTGGAAAACCGCCGGGTTCTGAGCTTTTTCATTTTTAACGTCTAACGTGACTCCTCTAAATGTTTGAGAAGCGTTTGAGAGAAACGCGTGAAGAAAGTGTGAAGGAAAAGTGTGAAAAGGCACTGTACTAAGTGCAATTACTTCTTATGTAATTAATGAACGTTCCCTTATTTTATTCAATTTCAGTTGTTTACCACAGAACGAAACAAGTTTCCGCAGCGTCAATTCTCATGCACTTTGCCACGTTTTGTTGTTTTCTAATTTTCCGAGAAGAACCAGAAGTTAAAAAGGAAAACTGTTGGCACAAGTGTGGTACTAAAAACAGTGAGGTCGTCTGGAGAGAACTTAAGGGGAATATTTGAGAAACGTTTGAGAGAAAAGCTGATTGTGTGAAAAGGCACTGTACCACGTGCAATTACTTCTCGACTGAAACCGCTCCTTCCCGTTCTTTGTCTTCCTCACTTCCTGTTCTCCGGTCGTTCGCGGCACTTAATTTCAAAAGTAAAGTTCCTCACCAGGCTCGTCGGTTTCGAGGGTAAATCCAGCGCAGGGTAATCGCTCCCAAGGGATAGCGGACTCGATTCTAGCAACTCAATCGAAAGACGCGTGAAATCGGTTTTACGACAGAACGACATCGGCTACCTAAACGCATTGTCAATTCAACTTTACGATTGCCGTTAGTTTAGTCGTAAATGATAAATATGGCACGTGATTGCCTGAAATTCACGTGCTCGACGATTGTGAACCAATCACACGTCATACTTTGACTTTATGGTTGTGGTAAAGCCGATCGTAAAGATGACTTAAAGAAAACATGGCGCGACGCGCGACAACCACCTCAGCAAGTGAAGTCATTGCGATGCAAAGCAATTTTTATGCATTATTTATGTAAAATATCATTCCTTGACTTTCTCTCCTGTTCCTATTGAGAACGAGTCGTTTTTTAAATGACGATTGAAATTGCGGGCTTTAGTGACATTATTGGTGTTGTTGCTGACTTTTTTTTGTCCAATAAACTGGTTTTCTGATATTTAGTTAATTATTCAGTCGTAATGTTACAGCAGGCTACAGGTCTGAACGATTCCAAAGGAACCGTTGAAGCTTAAGTTATTAGGGGTTTAGCTTTAGGATTTGAATTTTAACCACAATTTTAAGGTGTCGATATTTAAGCCTTTCAAATTATTATTGTAATTAGGTATCGATAAAAAATATAATTTGTAATACCGTAAACTAACCTGAAACTTGATTCTGCATTTCCGAATGCGATATTTGCTTCTTTTAGGAAACAAAATATAAAGGGTTGCAAAGAAGAAGTTTTTATCTTAAAAACGTTAATGAATTTCAATTGAAAATCCAAGAGATTTTTTTTTCTAATTTCGCTGTCTACCTGAAATTAAGGATATTTTATTTATAATTTGAGGAAAGCGTTAAAGTGTGATTCGAATTTGACATTCACACTTAAGTACCCATGACAAAATAAAAAAAAATGGACATCAAAATAATAGATACCTTTTGAAGAACATTATTATATAATCATCAAAATCCTTTCAGTTTAGAAATTAAAAAAAAAACATTCTCAGCTAAATAATTTTACAGTTATAATTGGAGGAATTGAAAGGCAAAGCACTTTTAAAAACGTGCAAATTTATTATACTTCGAACGGTAAGTTTCAATTTTTTAATTTCAAGTTAGAAAAAAATAACAATTTCAATTTTTATAAGTTTATAGATGAATAATTTTTTAATTGGAATCATTACAACATGAAAATTTTGAAATTAAAACTTTAAAAACTGTACCATTTCAAACTTCAGGCTTTCCAAAAGAAAAAGGTTTCGACAAAATAGTTCAATTTTCTATTATATTGTTGAATTTTCAAGCGAAAAACAACCGAAAGAGTGGAATTTTCATTTCAAAAACATTAATTTCCAACAAAAAAATTAATTTTTCAAAAAGAAGAAATTTAAAAAAAGTACGAATTCTCAGGAAAATAGTTAAATTTGCAACTAAACATATTATAAATATTCAAATAAAATAATGCATCTTCAGGACAAAATTAATTTTCAAGAAGTGAGTTAATCATTCAACAAGCTACTTGATTTTTCAATCAAAAAGTTGATTTTTTAACCAAAAAAGATTAATTTTCGACCAAAAAAGACAAATTTTCAACCAATTACTTGAATTTTCAGCTATAAAACACAATTTCCCAATCAAATAGGTTCATTTTTAACTTAAAAAGAAATTTTTAACAAAATAGCTCAACTTTCAACCAAGTAGTTAAATTTTTTACCACAAAAGATGGCCTTACAACTAAATACTTCCAGTTTTAACAAAACAATTACATTTTCAACCAAATCGTAATATTTGCAATCAAACGAGATGAATTCCGAACCAAAAATATAATAGCAAACTTTTCATTAAAAAAATGAACTTTTAACCAAGAATAGCTGGATTTTCTTACTGGGTTTTATTAGCTCAGTTCATATTTAAGCGATAAAATGAGAAAAAGGGGGAGTTTCTTGAAATAGGGGGAAAAAAAGGATTCTTGAAAAAGGGGAAAGGAGGGGTGATCTTTCGACAAATTCGAAAACTTTTTAAAAATGTATCATCAGAAAACATACCCCCCCCCCCCATAACATTGGTAGCACAGTTTATGGATGAATCCTAATCTGTTAAGTTAATCTTCCAAAAAAGTTATCATTTAAATTATATCAGTGTTCTGCAATAAAAAAAGGGCTAAAGAATTTAATTAAAAGTATTTTCATACTACTGCCTTTCCAAAAAATGTAGGCACCTCAATTTTTGTACATATTGTAGTGAAGATCTCAACAGACAAAAATTCTAAAAATATGAGACAAAGTACATGTGGCAGATAAAGGTTTTGCCTATACTGATAGAGAGTTTTGAAATTTTTAATGTAGATTAGCAATTATTTCCCGATAAGTGAAAGGTTAAGAGGTACCATTATCCTAAGATGATTTCAGAATGCAGAATACTCCACTTTGAATGGCTGTTAGTCCCTGAATAAAAATTACAAAAAATCTGCAAAAAATATATGAATTTCTTTTATCCTTTATTTGCACAATGGGAAATTTTAGAACGAAAAATAATCATTTGTTATTAAATTAATAACAAAAGAGTAGTAAGGTGTCATCTCTGAGACTAAACAACATATAGAGATAATTCTTGAAGCAAATTGCGCATTTTTTGTCTTCTGAGAATGGTGTATGTAGGTGTCAATGAGCCAAAAAATGCGCATTTTAAACATTTAAGTGCAACTTTTTGCAAATTGACATTACATACACCAATTTCAGAAGCCAAAAATTTGAAATTTGCTTCAAGATTACACCTCACTACCCTGCTGTTATTAACTTAATAACAAATGATTATTTCTGACTCTAAAATGTACAGTTATGCACGGAAAGAATCGAAAAAATTCATATATTTTTTGCAGATTTTTTGTAATTTTTTTTCAGGGACTAACATCCTTCAAAGTTGAGTACTCTGAAATGATCGTAAGATAATGGTTACTTTTTTAAGTGACATATTGAGGGGTGACTCAAAAATCACTAAAAATAAAGTCACGTAATATGTGGATGCTCCCCTAGTAGTTTTTATTGAACATAAAAAGGCTAAATAACTTCTATTTAAGATCTCGACTTCGCTATTGAAAGTTTTTTGCCCCTTGGCTTTTGTGTTTTAATTTTCAATAGATTCACGTAAGAGGATCTCGGGTACACTCTGTAATGTCTTGCAGCTTTCATTATGCTACGTACGTGCACTCCCGACCTTAATCGAATTAGTTCACGCATGTTACGACGAAAAGGAGGCAGAGTGCTTGCTTTGAGTAAGGAAGCTTCGCCCAATCCAGTCAACATTGTGCCTTTGCGAACTAGCTAATTAATCAAATTGTACAGACTGACTGAAGTAATAATAGTGCTTTGACATTCTCAAAAGATCAACATGCATCGTCCATTTTCACGGACTCGACTTTTGACATTAAGAGATCTCCTTTTCATACAATCTGCTTTAGAGAAATTGGGTCCATAATAATTCATTTTCTTTATCACACTCGAAGCTTTGCCAATTAGTCTTTTTTTTAGAACCATACAAATTATAGAGTTAATTTACTCTTTACTGCAATTTTTAATTAGGATATACACATTACACCAAGGAGGAATTCACTCACGTATTTATTTACACTGGAATCTTTATTTATGCACGGTTTCGGTTATGGCTATTGACACAAATTCAGGGACTCCGAACGTAAATAGGCAGAGCCGCTTAAACGATTTCTGTTGTATTTGAAGGCATGACGCAACTTGATGCAACTAACACGGTGAGAGTGCGACCCTAGGCTATTTGTCACGCTTGACTGAACAAATACGCTCCTTTCAGCCCCGCGTCTCCTCCCATCTCAAAACAGCCGAGCAGCATCAATTCTCACAACCCACGAATCCAGTTTATGGAAATCCAGGTTCTAGTATACTCCGACCATTCTAAGCATTACAATTTGAGGGTCCTCATACTCCCCGATTTTCCAATTAAATTTTTGTGTGCATCAATAATATAAAAAAATATAGTGACAAAATTAGTAATTTCAAAAATATGATTTTTTATCTAAAAGAGAATTGCTTACACAAACTCGCTTGATCAGAATTAATGCATGCATACTTCAGAAAAATAAATAATAAATTGAATGTAAAACTTAATTGTTATAAACAATTTATGAAAACAAATATTTCAGTATAGTGAGAAAATGTTGAGAACAGTGAGTTCCAATCTAAAACGCCTTATATTTTTTATTGAATTTGTAATTAGTCATGAGATCATCATACGTCAACAATTGCTACTGTTATGAAAAAAATATTCAACAAATTCTCATTTTGTTCTTTTTTAAAGGCCATGTGAGGAGTGGGTCACGTGACCGGCTTCCTACCTTACCGACACTTTTTTTAATTTGTAAACTTATTTTCACACAAATAGCCACAACAAGTTGAAAATTTGGGATAATAAATAAGAAGCACTAAGAAACGCAGCTCTGGTCCTAAATTTTTATAATTATGAAAAAAGCAAAACAAAAATTATTTACAAACAAACTTTTTTCATAATTATAAAAATTTAGGATCAGAGCCACGTTTTTTAGTGCTTCTTATTTATTATCCGAAATTTTCAACTCGATGTGGCTATTAGTGTGAAAATAAGTTTACAAATAAAAAATTCTTCAGTAAGGTAGGATGAAGAAGCCGGTCACGTGACCCACTCGTCACATGGCCTTAATGTAAGAAAATCCGATAAACGAATGTTTTGTGGTTTAGTGCAGATGTTTTACTTTAACTCCAGGAATGCTAGCGGTCAGTTAATTTTGAGATTGATTTAATATTAGTTCGAGAGTATAGGAATCTTAAAAGCTGATAAAAACAATCATCTGGTACGACGGCTCCCATCCGAATATAACTAAACCAAGTGCTGCTTAACTTCAGTGATTGAACGACAAACCTTAAACCATTCCATGTGATGAGTGGCCGACATTTTCATAAACAATTAAAATATATAATACTCATGGTGAATCAAAATTGACAAAATTCGGAACATTAGCTCGATTTCCTTGATGCTTATTATTTAAGAGGTTTTTAGGACACTGAATTCAGTAAGTTTTACGGAAAATTCCGTCATACTAGTCAGTGCCTTATTATTATTGTTGCACTGCGGTTAAAAAAATATTATATTATGTATTTTATTTAAAAACTCCGGTGTAACAGAGGTATATACAGAGGTCACCCTCGCTGCTAAAGTATCATTTAAGTCATTTAGCATGAGTACATTTACCGTCAGACTCTACTTCACTGGGTATGGGACTGTGAACATTTTTCTTTTACCAAGGTGGGCTTAGAACCATTTTATGAATGTTATCACAACCAGTGATAAGCCGCCGCTGTATCCGACTTGATTAGAAATATTCGCATTTACCTGAATGTTTGGCCAGAGGAGAGGAAAGCTGCAGAAAACCGCCTCCTAAATTCAACCGGTTTTTCGACAGCCGAGTTTGAAGGTAGACATTCGATCCTACCCATAGAATGCACACAATCATCCTCGGCGTCATACCTCCCGCTCGACATTAGTTAAAACGCAGCGAATACACAGCCCGTGCGTCGCAGATGGTCACCCATCCGAATGCTTTCCGGGGTCGAAATGATTTGACATCTGGACTCCTCCCGAGTCGAGATTCACGGCGTAGCTATAGTCATTGCCTATATTATTTCTCATCTTTGAGACCTTCGTTGACCTCTTATGATCTATAAATACCAATTTATAAATTATACAAATATATTGTTTATCTTGATTATGCGCGAAGAACTTTTTCAATATTGGGAATACAACATACTGAATATAATGTATTTGTTCGCGTCTTCGAGACGCGTCGAGTGTCCTATTGACGAACCTTCCATAACCTCTTACGATTTCCCAATACCGATTTATAAATTTTGTAAAATATTTTTCATCTTGATTATGCGAGAAAACTTTCTTAATATTGGGAATACAACAGTACTGTACATAATGTATTTGTTCGCGTCCTCGAGACGCGTAGATTGACCTATTGAAGAACCTTTCATAATGTATCAATAGCGGCTTATAACGTTGAGAAATTTGTTCACTGTGTTTATTATAAGGAAGACTTTATTCTGAATTGAAATATAATTGCACTGTAACTTAAAAAATGGTTCGTTGTAACGAAACACATTCATTAACCTTTTTCTGGCCTCTCTGACTTTCTGGAAATCCCCGTGTAGAAAATTATCGGGGCAGACTTGCGTCCAGTTAGGGCATTGTCTGGAGTCTAGACCTTCAAATCTAGACGGTCTTTGCGAGCTCTAATCAGGTGCTGGCCAGCCCGCCAGGACCAAAAAATGTGCTAAAGGTCTCATTCAAATATTTTGTTGTACAATTCCAAAAAGAGCTAGGGCATTTAAAAGTATCAAAAATACAAAATAAACACTAAACTATTGATTTTTTTTCTCATCATCTCGTCAGTATTTTGGGGCCCGAATCATGTGCTGGCTAGCCTATCATGACCAAACATTTTTCTAACTTTCAAATCCAAATATTTGTATGTACATTTCCCAAAATATGGAGGATGTTTAAAAGTATATTAAATTAAAAATGTACATTAAAACAAAAAATTCGTTCATCATCAAGACACTCTTTGAAATAATTTTCAACGTCAACTATCTTAAATGGATTTTTTACAAGACCAAATGACTAGTGCTAGATTAGCTCGTTTAGACTAGCTTTAACCATACAAAAACTTTTCACTTCTACTCAGGGCCATAATAGACCGCCTTGACAGAGCCACATTAGCTATTAGTCTATTCTGGCCCCGAATAGTTCCCCGATAATTTTCTACACGGGTCAGTTTTTCGGTACAAAATAGAAAAATCAGCTTGTTGATATATGCGTCAGTGTTTTTTTGTTAGTGAAAATAGCTCCCTCTACGAGGAAGGAAATCCACTTTCGAAAAATAGTGTTGGGAAGCTGATTCAAAACGTAAAGAAATTTTTGGCTGGAAATAAAATTTGTTATTCAATAGAGTGAGAAGACCGAGATTTTTTAACTTTATGTACATAATATGCAGTACGATTGTCCTAAAACCGACCAATTATTTGAAAGATAAAAAGTGAATTTGCATATAAACTTGTAAACCATTATCTTAATTTATGAAAAGTAGAAGATTCATACTCTTTCTAAAGTCACGAGTGAGTTTGAAAATTGTTTAATGACGTTTGAAATTCAGATTTCTATGCTGTGAAATAAAAAAAATTCTATCCCACAAAGCCCTCATTTTCTATTAAAATTTTCCTATTTTTTAAAACCGCAGCTATATTTAGATCTATACAAGTAATTTTAAAATAAATTTTAATTGGTGTACGAGATTTATGAAACCGTTTGGAAGGTCGCAACAAGATTTACGAAACGTGGATGGTAAAATCCGTGGATGCTGTTGGACGCTGTTGCAAAATGTAAAAGCAGCAATGCAACGCCGCTGTCGTCCGACGAGAGCGTCATGAATTTTTATGAGTTTAGGAAATTAATTTGTGTTTTTCGCTAAGCTGGGATTAGCGCCGCGGTAATTAATTGCGCTGATTGCTTTGCATCATTGATGAGCGGTTCCGAGCTTCGCCGCGTCTAGTTCTCTTTATCTCTCTCACTGTTTCTCTCCTCGTCTATCTTCTCTCGTATTATCCATCTCTTCTCGCATTCGCTTTATGTGCAGTATACACGCGCAAAGCTTCATTTGTTAGGGCTTTGCGCGTTTCACTAGGCTACTATATACGCATTCTCGTTCTCTAGCAACGTTTCTACTAACTTGGATCTAATTACACCTGAGCTCGCTCGGTTGCCTCAAAAACGAATTGAACATTCATAATGAGCTGATTTCAGTTACGGATTACGAAATTTTGCCAGTTCCTGACCATAAAATCAATTATTTAAGATGCTGGAGTTTTCAGGTGCTTGCAAAAACTGATACATTTATTATGAGATAAATTTATGAGACGAATTTATCGTCTCAAAAAATAAACATTCC
Organism: Andricus grossulariae; assembly: GCA_011634705.1. Taxonomy (NCBI): domain Eukaryota; kingdom Metazoa; phylum Arthropoda; class Insecta; order Hymenoptera; family Cynipidae; genus Andricus; species Andricus grossulariae. Next base: position 125,779,638 of record JAABKJ010007545.1, on the reverse strand, counting down.
TTATAAAGGATACATAATTGTATACACACATAGAGGAAAAATTATGTATATTTTCATTTATTTTATAAAAAAATGTATGAAAATGAAAATATTGCTGCGAAGTACCATGGATGTATTTAATATGATTGTCATTATTTGTGCTTATTTCATTAGCATTTTGCTTCCTCATAGGTATCAAATAAATTTGCTTCCTCATAGAGGGAGGTTTTTCTCTAACAAAAGAAAAAATAGATACTTTCAATATTTTTCAAGCTTATGTTTCTATCCTACCAAAAATCTTACTTTGAAAAAATCAGATAGCCCATCGAAATTTCAATCGATGTGTTTTGTTAAAATGAATTACATCTTAACTTACGCTAGTGTTAAATATCAAATTGAAAAATAAAGTTTTCTTCATAATGTAACCTTTTTTTTTAAATTTTCAAGTCGATATTGATTGATAAAGAATGGTAATTGAAAGTGCGTCATTAGGTCAATCGACGCGTCTCGGAGACGCGAACAATTACATCAAATACAGTACTGTCATATTCCCAATATAAAAAAATCCTATTATAAAGAAGGATAAATAATTTTGTTAAAACATTTAAAACGATATTGCTAGGTTATGATAGGTCATGAAAGGTTCTTCAATTGGGCAATCTATGCGTGTCGAAGAAGTGAAAAAATATATCCTATACATTACTGTTGCATTCCCGCAATATTAGAAAATATTTCCTCATATCAATAAAATAAATATTTTTTTTTTAAATTTATAAATCGGTATTGCTAGATCATAAGAGGTCATGGAAGGTTCGTTAATAGGTCATTCGGCGTGTCTCGAAGACTCGAATAAACATGTCAATTACAGTAGTGTATTATTCCTAATATGAATAAGGTTTTTCTCATATAAACAGAATACACAATACAATATGTCGATTATTGCGTCTCGAAGATGCGAAAAAATACACTAGACATAGTATTGTTGTATTTTGAATAAAAAAAAGTTTTTCTCGGATAAACAAGGTAAACAATTGTTTTTAACTTCATAAATCGGTAATTATAGGTCACAAAAGTTTCGATAATGGGTCGACCGATGCGTCTCGAAGGCGCGAAGAAATACATTAGACAGACAGGTAAAATTTTGTTTTTTTAAATCTCTAAATAAATAACAAAAAAACCCTTCCAAATGATCAATCTAGCACAAAATTCTATCAGACCTAGATATCAATTAGAGTTACAATTCTTCCAAGCTTCATGATCATAGCTCTTTTACTTTTCGAGATATGGTGAACAGATAAAAGTTGCATATACACACACACACACATGTGTAAATTTGTTTGAATTTTATTTTCGAGCTCCTGGCATCGAATTATATAAAAATATGTGAAAAAAGTATATTTGAAAACGTACGTCATCACAAACCTCCCTCTATGAGGATGTAATTATATTGTATAATATTTCACAATGTGTATCATTTTTCCACCTGGGTTTCTAATCAGAAAACATTTGGTTAAGAATAGTTAGACACCTGTTTTTCGATTATTACATTTCTCATTTTGATAATATTCCTTCTCTCCACTATACAGTTCTTATGCGTTTCAACTCGCTGACGTTACAAAAATGTCATTTTCATAAATAGCGCTCTATAATAGTTTGGATAAAAAATTCTGTTCTTATACAAAATGAGATTGAGATAAATTGTATAAATGAAAGTAACCACTGAACTCTCTGGAGAAAAGTCCCATTCATTTGGTTTAAAATTTCCAATTTCACTGGTTTCCAAGCATGGTTTCCCGATCATTCAAATTTTAAGATTCAAGTCCTTATAACTGAATTAAAAAGTATAGCCTTCAAAGGGAAACAATTTAAAAATGAAAAAATTTTAATTGAACAATTTTAAATATACCAATTGAAATTCTTTACAGCAAGATTATATTCCATGCATGAACCCTATTTTTGAATCTAACGAATCTGTGTAAGCTAATGGAATAGTTTAGGCCTTGTAAAAATATTTTATTTAGAATATTATAATACGTTAAAGCGCGTAACAATTCCATCCTTTAATTTAAGCATTATAGGGGACGTTTTTAACTGTATCCTATTCCAACTATATATTTGACCTAATTTCATATTTTGTTGAATTAAACCTGTAAACACTATTCCGAACATTTCGTTAATATTCCAACATTAAGATTTAAAAAAGTCTTTTCCATTTATGGAATTTCAGATACGAGCTATTCAGCTTACCATCCAGCCCTTCATGGGGTGGGCGAAGATTCCTTCGTGAGAAGAAAACAAAGAAGAAACAGAACAACGTTCACTCTTCAGCAACTGGAGGAACTCGAATCTGCCTTTGCTCAGACCCATTACCCAGATGTCTTCACCAGAGAAGACCTAGCCATGAAGATAAATTTGACAGAAGCAAGAGTTCAGGTGAGAATTCAAAACTTATAAAAATGTTTCATAAAATTAATCTCTTCATTTAGGAGTCAAAATATCATAAACTCTTAAACAAACTGAATTATCTATATCAATACAGAGTAATTTTTTTTTAAATGCACAAGATTTCAGAATAGATTTATAATTAAAAATCTGCCTACTACGCTGGCACATTCTCGTCGCGCGCGACTCGTTTCACTCACAAGTTTGAGCACGCCTTAGCGCGCGCGTCTGTCGGTTCTTGCGCTACGCGCTCGGTCTTTTTGATTCTCCACATTTGTGCATACACCTTCTTAAAGTAAAAATCAAACCATTGACAACTGTCATTTTATAATTGTGAATTCCTTGTTGTCAAAGCTCCTTCGGTACTAATTGAAATTATGTTCAAAACGCAACATTTTCTGTACTATCGAAGGGAGGGCCAAACGTGATTTCTTTCTGGTTTCGATTCGGATTTTTTAAAATGAAAGTTTATTACTAGGAGACTTATTAGGGTTGCTACCAAATTCCAATTTGAAAGTTACCTGACTTTCCCTGACCAATTTTACATTTTTTCTGACCGTAAATTTTCCGTTCAGATATAAAAACAACCTTACACCTAGGAGATCAAAAATCTTAATGCAAAAAGTTTTCTTTCTAAATTTATTATGAAGACTTTTCGTGCCAACAGTCATACACAATTTTATAAGGAATCATCGACAAATTACGTAAGACATACGTAAAATACGTGAATTTTCAACCAAATAGTTAAGTTTCCAACGCAAAAAGATATATTTTAAACCAAAAATGTAAGGATTCAATTATTAGTTAAAATAATTATTTTTCAATGAAGAAAACAAGAATTTTCAACAAAATAGTTCAATTTTCAACCAAAGTGATGACACAGAAAAAACAAAGTGTGAATCTAACGCTAATTTCAGGGTACCATTTCCCTGAAACAAAAATTAGTCTTGTTAGTGTGAATGGTACCACTAATAAGGTCATTAGGTATCGTTTCCCTCGGACTTGGGGTACGAAACGTCACCTGTTGTCAATTGTTTTTCCAGATTTGCGGAAAAAACAATAGACGATAGTTTTGCACCCCAACTCCGAGCGATATGGAACCCCATCTTAAAATTAGGTGCAACAAAATTTATCCCAGAGTTTTTACTGTGGAATAATCGATAAAAAATTAATTTTCAAAGAAAAGTGCAATAGTTGATATTTCCACCCAAAAAGTACAAATTTTCCACAAATTAGTTGAATACTTAATCTCAACAGAACAATTTTAAAACCAAAAAGAGGAATTTTCAACAAAAGATTTGAATTTTCAACCAAGAAAGATTTTTCACTCAATAAAGAAAAAAAAGAGGAGAATTTCCTACAAAGCCGTTAAGTTTTCAACCAGAAAATATGACCTTTTAACCAAAAATTTGCATTTTTAAACCAAAAATATTAATTTTCTACCCAAATAAATGAATTTCCAAACCAAAAATACGAGTTTTCAACAAGACAAATGACTTTTCAAGTAAAAAAATGAATTTTTAAGTAAAAATTGAATTTTTACATTATCAGTACAAAAAAATTAATTTTCAAGAAAAATTGGTAAATTTTAGACCAAAGAAATGAATTTTCATTCAAACAGTTGAATTTTCAACCCAAAAGATAAATTTTCTGCGAAAAAAAAAACAAAATTTTCAACAAAACACAAGGATTTCCAATTAAAAAAGATAAATTGTCAACGAAAACTGGAATAAATAAGTTTTCAGATAGAAAAATAAATTTTCAACCAACAAATTTTCAACAAAATAGTTCAATTTCTAATCAAAGAAATTATTTTTTAGCCAAAAAGATGAAATTTCAATTAATAAAATTAATTTTCTGTCGAAGAACACAAATTTTCCACAAGATAGTTAATTTTTTACCTAAAATAGATCAATTGTCCATTTAAAATAGAATAGTTAAAATTTGAGTCAAAAAAATTAATTTTCAATTAAAAAAAAACTTACGTTGAACCAAAGAAAAGAATTTTCAACCAAAAAGATAAATTTTCCACCAGAAAGATTACTTTTTTTACCAATAAAGATTAATTTTGAACAAAATACATGAATGCTCAACCAAATATTGGACTGTTCAAGAAATTTTCAACATAATTGTTGAATTTTCAGCCAAATGAATTAGTTTTCAAGTAAAAAGATGAATTTCACCAAGAAAAAACTATGCGTATTATTAAAAAAGGGTTACAGGCAATTATATAGGTATTTTTTAGCCGAGAAAACTTTACTGTTGGGCCTTTCATCGTATTTTGTGTTGTTTGGCTATAAATTTGAATTTTCCACTTTTATGCACTTCATGAGATTAATAATTTTGGTCTCTAGACTGTTTATCGTATCGTGGTTTCGTAAGAAAGTTGAATTTTTAATTTTCCCAGTTTTATTTTTCATTTCTAAATCCATAAATATTGGCGATAGAAGGCTGGCTAACGAATATGATCTGTATTTTCGGATAAGAAAAGAGCGTATCAAAGGAATTTCTGATTAGAAAATTCCTTCGAAATGTATCGTGCCATCAGACTACAGACAGACCCGACAGATATACATGTTTGTAAAAACCATTTTTTCTGGCTCAGGGAGTCTCAAACTGTCGCGAATTTAGAAACACAGGATAGGCCGAAATTCACATGAATCTAATACGTCCTATAATAAATTATGATAATGTTAAAGCTAAACAAAAGCAGACCTTTCCTCAACTCAAAATATTTTGCAAATTAATTTAAATATAATCAACTAATTGCTTAAATGAAAGGATATCTTAATTTTGGTATAATGACAATGAATCTGATTCTTTGTTAATTTGGTGGACCTTCGAAAGGGATATGCTGGAACAGGGGCGTAGAAAGCACAAGGGCCCCTGGCCTCAAGGGACATGCTGACACCCTCAACCTGACATAATCTTCTGACGAAGTAAGCCGATAATCTCCGGGATTACTCTGCACTCCGCTGTGTTCTCAGCAATATTTACACGCGGTGACTCGCGGCGAGAAAACGTCTATTGTACACCTACGAATTATCAGATTTTATGGGTAAATTCTCAGCATAATCAGCATTAAATCTCCACTTAGTAAAACTAGAGTTCACACTCTCAAACCTTCTGCAGTTTTTCCTAGAAGATTCACATCACATAAAATGCCCAAGTATCAAATTGAGCTAAAAAATTGCATCCAAACGTTGGACAATGGCTAGTTTACATTTTTGTTATAATTTAGTTGTCAACTGTTTGCAATTGTTGCAAACAGATTTAAACGCTTTCAACCCAAATCCATGTTTTCTACATTTAATGTTATAATTCTGCATTTGTTAACATATACCAATTTTTAAATTTCCTATTAGTCGGCAATTTAGAAATTAGGAAGCTTTGCAAACTTAAATTGTAAAATGTGTAGTTTTAAAGAACAAAAATTTGAGAATATTTTTTCATTCGAGCTTTAAACAATAAAAATTGTAGACTTCGAAATTCTAAAAATTATCCATTTTTCAATGTCGAACACACCAAGTCTGTGGAAATAGAATTCCAGAAATTGTAATGCGAAATTATACACTGAAAAAAAGTGGTTTAGCTGTCCTAGCTAGACGTTTAGCTGAATTTCATCTTCTAAGAAAATATAGCTGTGTTTCCTAAATTTCTAGCTGTGTTACCTAAATATCTAGCTGTTTTAGCTAATCATGCCATCTACAAATATTCTAGCTAATTTATCTAGATAATTTCTAGATGGCGAAATTTAGCTAAAACAGCTAGATATTTAGGCAACACAGCTAGAAATTTAGGTAATACAGCTATATTTTCTTAGAAGACGAAATCCAGCTAAACCATTTTTTTCAGAGTAGTGTTTCTGTAAATTAACGACAAGAATAGTAAATGGTGGCAAATTTTTCAACGTAATTAATTTGTTTCCTTGATGTTATGAACCTTGCCTAAAGTATATTTTTCTTTGATGACAGTTGGGAGAATTGTTATTAACTAAGAATAAAATGTAGCTCACACACACACACGCACAAACACATACGCACACACATATATATATATATATATATATATATATTTATGGTTGCAAATTGTTCTTTTATGGTTAAAAATTCAACAAATTTGTTTAAAAATTGTTTTTTCTTTGTTCGAAAACTAATCTTATTTTAGTTGAAAATTAATCTTTTTAGATGAAAATTGTTGTATTTTGTTGAAAATTCGTGTTGTTTGTTAAAAAAATTAATTTTATTGGTTAAAAATTCACCTTTTGGTTGAAGATTGACCTATTGTGTTAAAAATTCATTTTTTTTGTTGTTGAAAATTAATTTTTTTATTAAAGATTTAACTATAATTGAACATTTTTGGTTGAAAATTTAACTATTTTGTTGAAAAATTGCCTTTTTTCTTAGTTTAAAATTAAACTTTTTGGTTGAAAATTGTTGTATTTTGTTCAAAAATTCGTTTTTTTTTGTTAAAAAAATTTCCTTCTTTCTTAGTTCAAAATTAAACTTTTTGGTTGAAAATTGTTGTATTTTGTTCAAAAATTCGTTTTTTTTTCGTTAAAAAAATTGCCTTTTTTTCTTAGTTCAAAATTAAACTTTTTGGTTGAAAATTGTTGTATTTTGTTGAAAATTCGAGTTTTTTGGTGAAAAATAAAACTTCTTGGTTAAAAATTCATTTTTTGGTTGAAGAGTGACCTATTGTGTTAAAAATTCATTTTTTTGTTGTTGTTGAAAATTAAATCTTTCAGTTGATGATTTAACTATACAATTTACGGTAAAAATTGATTTTTTTTTGTTCAAAATTTAACTATTTTGTCCAATAATTCGTTTTTTCTTTTTTTTTTTAAATTAATCTTTTTTAATTGCAATTTCAACTTTTTGATTAAAAACTGTTTTTTTTTGTGTGGAAAATTCGTCTTTTTTGGTAGAAAATTAATCTTTTCGGTTGAAAATTAATATTTTTTCCTTATAAATTCAACTACATTATTAAAGATTCAAATCTTTTGTTAGAAATTCGTCATATTTTGAATTAATTTCCTCAATTAAAAATTTGACGATACAATTTTTGGTTTAAAACTGATCTTTTGAGTTGCAAATTTCTAGAGATTGTTCCATTTAAAATGACAGATTCAATCAGTACATTTTTACTGATTCAAATTTAGAATCTACCCAAAATTATTTACTTTCTTTCAATGAGAAACGTTTTAGTTTTCACTAATTAATTTCGATTACCATAAATTGCTTCCATTTTCCCATGAAAGGAAGAAATCTATGGGAATATGAATAGGACCATAAAGAGTAGTTAAAATACATTATTGTCATGATAATTATTTGTTAGAATGAAATTAAATAGGATCAAAGTATACAATTTGATGATAATAAATATGGGGTCGAATTATAGCTTTCCATGGGGTTGTTACAAGATAAACATTAAAACTGAAGTGCTCATTTACTCATAAAATTAAAACATGAAATTATGTTTTAGTTGGCATTTAATTAAATGCATACTTTCCCTCCTCCAATTATGCCAGATGGTTATGATATATTGCCTGATTGTAAGATAGCCTATAATTTGAATATAAATTAGCGTGTGAAGACTAACCTTAGGAAAACACGGAATAATTAAAAAAAATACATATATTATTTTAAAAATATTTATTATTACAAAAAAAAATAATGAGCATTTTAAAAAAATGCATTCTCAACACACATCTCTAAACCTACTTTTTTCTTAAGGATTATTTTCCTCTGCACGTGAACCGGAAAATAGTCTCTATGGCAAAGGATACTCAATAGGGTTTTCTATTGGACAGCATGTAGACACATTTTATATTAAAATTAATGAATCGAAGAAATTTTTCATTTTTCATACATTTTTATTTACAGTATTAGAAAATTACTAAATTGTAATTAAATTTTCTGAAAAGGACATTTGCATTATGAATTAAACAGTCGAATCTTCAAACCAAAATATCGAATTTTTGAGAAAAGAGTTCCATCTCCAACCAAGAACTTTTCTACAAAAAAGATGATTTTTTGACAAATTTGAATTTTTGAAAAAATATTATTTTAAGCAAATTACTTGAATTTTTAACAAAACAGTTTAATTTTCAACTGTATAGTGGAATTTTAAATAAAAAAATATCAAACTTGAACCAAAAAGTTAATTCTTATCCAAATAGTTGATTTTTTTACAAAAATAATACAATGTGAAACAAAAATATGAATTTTCGAAAAAAAAATCAATTTTCAACCAAAGAGATGAATCTTAAACTTATAAAATAAATTTTAAACAAATTAGTCCCACTTTCAACCAATTAGTTGGATTTTTAATAAAAAATTTGATTTTCTACCAAAAAATACGAATTTACAACAAATTAAATAAATTTTCAAATAAATAGTTAAATTTTCAAACTAAAAAGATCAATTTTCAACAAAAAAGGGAATAGTTGAATTTTCATTCTAAAAAAATTAATTTTCATTTGTAAAAAACGAATTTTCTACAAAACAGTTGAACTTTCTACCAAATTTTGGAATTTTTAAGGCAAAAATACGATTTTTTTACAAAATAGTTAAATTTTCAACTCGATATTTTTGAGTTTTTATCATAAAAATTTGTATATAAAATTTAGATTTAAATTTTTAACAAAAAGTAGATCTTCAACCAAATAGTTGAATTTTAAACGAGAAACGATCAATTTTTAACCATAAATGGATTATTTGATATATATTTAAATATTTAAATAAATGATTTGAAAAATTAAAAATAAAGAAGTTTTAACAAAATAGTTTATTTTTTAACCAAAGAAATGAATCATCAACTGATAAAATAAAATTTTAAAAAGTAGTTCAACTTTTAACCAAGTAGAATTTTTAATTAAAGTTATTAATTTTCTACCAAAAATAGAATAGTTCATTTTAATTATCAAAAATTAATTTTAATTAAGACAAATTATTTTGATAAAAAAATTTAGTTAATTACAAAAAATTTATGTTAATTGCAAGAAATTCATTTTAAATTTAAAAAGACGAATTTACTACCAAACAATTGAATTTTCTACCAAACTTTAGAATTTTCAAGACAAAAAGATTATTATTTACAAAGAAGTAAAATTTTCAACCCGATATTTTTGAGTTTTTATATAAAAAATTTTTGTATAAAATTTATATTCAAATTTACAACAAAAAGTTAATCTTTAACCAAATAGTTGAATTTTAAACGAGAAACGATCAATTTTCAGCCACAAATGGATTATTTGATGTATATTTAAATAATTAAATAATTGATTTGAAAAAATAAAAAATAAAGAATTTTTAACAAAATAGTTTAATTTTCAACCAAAGAAATGAATCAATAACTAATAAAATAATTTTTTATCAGAGTAGTTTAACTTTTAACCAAATAGTTGAATTTTCAATTAAAATTATTAATTTTTTACTAAAAAGACGAATTTACAACAAAATTGATAAATTTTTAACCAAATATTCGAATTTTCAAACTAAAAAAAAAATCAATACTTAACCAAAAATAGAATAGTTCAATTTCAATCATAAAAAATTAATTTTAATTAAAACAAATTGATTTTAATTTTAAAAGGACGAATTTACTGTAAACCAATTGAATTTTCTACTAAACTGTTGAATTTTTAAGTTAAAAATACGATTTTTGTATAAAACAGTTAAATTTTCAACCCAAAAATATGAATTCACAAATTATTTGATGACAAAAAAATAATTTTTAATTTAAAAAAACGAATGATCTACAAAGAAAACGAATTTTCTACCAAATTGTTGAATTTTCAACCTGAAAATATGTATTTTCAATTTAAAAAAGTAGATAAACCAAATAGATGAAGTTCCTATTACAAAAATTTATTTTAAACCCAAAAAAGGAATTTTTAATAAAGTAGTTCAATTTTCAAACCAAAAATATGAATTTTTAACAAAATGATAATTTTCAACAAAATAGTTAAATTTTCAAGTAAATAAATAAATCTTCAATTAATAAAATAAATTTTCAACAAATTAGTACAACTTTCAACCAAGTTGTTGAATTTTAAACCAAAAACGATTAATTTTCAACTAAAAATGGAATAGTTAAATTTGCAGTTAAAAAAAATTATTTTCAACCCCAAAAAATAAAATTTTGAACAAAATAGTTGAATTTTCAATCCGATAGATGGATTTTCAACTAATAGAATAAGTAATTTTATTTTCAACCAAATAGATAATTTTTTAATTGAAATGATAAATATTCAACTGAAATACTTGAATTTTCAACCAAAAAGATAAATTTTTAAACAAAAATATTAATTTTCAAACAAGAAAATTTATTTTCCACCAAAAAATACGATTTTTCAACAAAATACATGAATTTTCAATGAAATAGTTAAAATTTCAAATAAAAGGATAAATTTTCAGCCAAGTTGAATTTTTAACTAGAAAAGATCAATTTTTAACCAAAAATGAAAAAATTAATTTTTTAGTTGAAAAAATTAATTTTCAACCACTCTGATGAATTTTTAACCAAAATTATGAATCTCTAATAGGAATAGTTGAATTTTTTAACAAAAATATGAATTTTCAACTAAAAAAGATCAATTTTCAACCAAAAATTAAATGTTCAACTTTTTCGTTGAAGAAGAGAGAAGAGAAGAAGAGAAAATTTTTAACAGAAATGATGCAATATTTTACTAAAAAAATTAATTTTTAACAAAAAAGTTTAACTTTCAAACAAGTAATTAATATTTCAATAAAATGACGACTTTTCAAGCATGAAGATTAATTTTTTACAAAAAAGAACGAATTTTCAACAAATTCATAAATTTTCAACCAAAAATAGATTAGTTAAATTTTCAGTTAACAAAAATTAATTTTCAACCACAAAAACGAATCTTCAATCAAATTTATAAATACAGTAACACAAAGATACTTTTACAAATAAATAATTATTGTTACTTAATTTTATACCGCAATTCAAAAAATATTAAGCACGCTTTCCAAAAAATTCCCTAACTCAAAAAAAATTTCTCTGACATTTCCAGGGTTATCCAGGTATATAAAAATTTAAGAATTGTCCCATTAATTTCGAATATCCATAATTTTTTCAATTTGTTAATTAATTTATTAAATCTTTTTCCATCAGCAGAAATAATGAAGATATTAAAATTGAAAAGATATTCAATGTTTGTGAGGAGATAGTATATATTCATTAGTCGCGCATGTGTAAATTTGGGAAATGTACATACTCGCGCTCATAAGCAGGAAACAATAAATAATTTGTCGCGACTTGGCGCATTTGACTTGAGCTCAGCGGGCGTTGCAGCCATGCAGTCTGGTGCGTTATCTCCCGGCTAATTAATTATTGCGATCGCGATAAGAGCCGAATGTTTAGCCAACAGTTACCTCTTTCAAGTTTCGTGCCTCGTTATTTCGTTATTTTGGGAGGGGGGGGGGCAGTGGGGCGCACATGCCGGTGGAATTAAAATATTGTAATTAGAAAGGAACGGATCGTATCGCGCGCGCGATTATCGAGATGAGCCGAGCTTCCTTCGTTCAACGTTTAACGTTTCGCTGACCCAGCTATATCTATACTATAATGCTCAGGCATATGGTGTCCAAACAATTACCACGTAGAACTGAACATGGGAGACAATGGACTTATCTCGCCATCCGATCCAAAACGTTTTCGACCACTGACTTGCCAGAAGAGTCTTTATTCGAACTTACTACTCATCGTTCTTCGGACCGACGAACTACACTCGTACATTTTATTTAATGAAAAAATTAAATTTTAGTGTAATATGATACCATGATGTAATATGACACCATTAGGTAATATGATTACATGATGTAATATGATACCATGATGTTATAATATGATACCATAATCATATTACAAACAACCGTGCTCATCCGAATATCAGGCTTTTCAACAAGAATATTTGTAACTGAAATCTTTGTAATTTCAGTTTTCCTCTTCTCACATTTTTAATTTTCAAGATAATAAAATCAAAATCTTACTACTCATAGCTCTACGGACGTACAACCTACACTCATATATTTTATTTAATACAATAACACTTTCCTTAGTGAAATATGATGTAATCTGATACCATATTCATATTACAAACAACCACGCTCATCCGAGTATCACGATTTTCAACACGAATTGTTGTAACTGAAATCTTTGTAATTTCAGTTATCTTATGCTGACATTTTCAATTCTGAAGATGATGAACTTACAAACTTACTATACTCATCGTTCTTCGGACCTACGACCTACACTCATACATTTGATCTGAAACAATACAAATTTTTTTTAATGTAATATGATCTAATATGATACCATAATCATATTTCATGTATGTAATATGATTTTCATATTTGTAATATGATACCATAATATTACAAACAAACGCGGTCATCCGAGTATCAGGATTACTCAAAATTCGATTAAAAATCTTTATGATTGATCTAAAAGCTTATTCCTTCTTTATTCCTTATACATCCGCATCTTAATCTACACTTCCACTAGAACATGAACATTATTTACAAATCTTAACAAATTATTTCATTCTAATTCGCTCCTCCAAGCTTATTAATTCTTTCATCCACTCCTTACCCAATCCATCCTCTCCGAGAACCTTTACCACATTCTCTTGAGAGCTTCCTTTCTCTTCCATTCCTCTTCTACATGATTCTCATACATGCTCCCATGTTTTCTTCACCCATTCGCCGATTTCGCCTTCCTGTTCTCTTTCTTTTCCATATCCCTTCCCTTACCTCGTTTTCCAGTCCAAATCCTGCTATCCTGGTCCATCCTCTCTCACCTCATCCTTTTTCTAAATACTACTTCCTTTTTAATCATCTTATACTATCTATATTTTGATTCCTGTATCATTCCCGATCTTTTTATCAATTTTCTTTCCCTCTCACTTTTCTCCAATTCACCAAAGAACTCCCTCCATTCTTCTTCCCATCTCGTTAATTCTATCGCCCTCCCTTCTTTCTACTATTCTCCATATCTGTTTCATTACCTCTGCTGCTCTTTATCCCTTCTGTTATGTGCTTCATGATCTCCATTTTACCAGTCATATCCTAAATATTTAAACTCCTTTACTTCTTCTAACTCTACTCCTTCTCATCTCCGAGTCCATTCTTTATTCCTTCCTCCTCCTTTTCTGAACCTCATTATCTCTTTTCCACATTCAAATTCCAAAATTTTCCCATCTAAATATTACAATCCTGTAATTAGGCTCTCCACCCCTTCTTCATACTCTGCCACTTACACTGTATCGTCCATTTCACCACATTATTCAGAATATATATGTTGTCTATCACCTCCATTTCTTCCCCAAAACCTGTCTGATTTGGTGGCTCTATCTTTTTTTCAACTTCTTTCTTCATCCTCTCCGATATAAAAATTACATATATTATATACAAGTATCACTCTCCTATAACCTTTAACCTCTATTCCTTCACCTTTCTTTACAATGGGTACCAATACCCCTTTTTCTCACAAATTTAGACACTCCTCACCTCTCCATACTCTATTGCACATTATCATGCCCATTCCTTTAGTTCTTCCCTACCAATTTTTTAAAGACTTTATTTGGTATCTCATCTACACCAGATGCCTTTCCATATTACATCATTCTTAACACTTCGACTTCATCCTTTGTTATCTCCTCTTCCTTCTCTCTGTCCCTAGCATTTTTTCTTCTTCCTCTCAACCTACTCTTCTTCCTCTCGACCTAATCTTCTTCCTCTCTATCCTGGCCTTTTCGGTCACTCCTTAAAATGTTTTCTTTCCTCCTCTTTGTTTTGACCACACAACTCAGTATACTTTTTTTTCTACTCTACTCCTTTTCCACTTATTTTTTCTATTCCCTATTCTCCATTTTTGTACTCTTTTTTCACTTCCTTCTTCTCTTTACATTCCTCATCACACCCACTTCTATCCCCTCTAATACTCTTTTTATTTTTCCTATTATTATTTCCATCTCCTTTTTTATATTTCCTTCTCTTATTTTGATATTCCCGACCTTTTCCTTAAACTGTTCTTTCCCTTTCATTGAACAGTCCCCACTTCTTGACCTTCTCTTCTCTCCCTTCGTCCACTATTACATAATCAACTGAAAGAAGGAGCGGAAGAAGTGCTGAAAGGGATATGCGAAAGTAGAGATAGAGGAAGTGCGAAGTTTAGAAAAAGAAGGGGGAAGAGGCGAGAAAATGGTACTGGTTAAATTAAAGAAGTAGGAACATAAGAGGGCGTTATATGGAATCTCTGAGAGAATAGAGGACGATTTGACGTAGAAAGAAAGAAATATCAGAAGTTAAGGATAATCCGAAGAGGAAAGAAAGAAGGGTAGATGTGTTAAGTATAGGAGCATTCAGAGAGATGCTTTATGGTGGGTTTTCGACAAAGAAAGTAAGGAGTGAGTAAAAGTGAGTGGTCGGGAATCTAGAACAGAAAGAAAAGGGAGTGAAAGAATAAGAAGTAATATGAAACAAGAAGAGATGAGAAAGGAAAGATTGGAGTGTATGTTACTGGAATGTAACAAGCTTGGAAATTTATGAGAAATTTGGAACAATAGGATGTAGTAGTAATGATGGAGATGTGGCTAGATAAAAAGGGAAGGAAAGGAGTGAGAGAAAGGTTACCAAGAGGTTACAAGTGCTTTAAAATGCAAAAAGGAAGAATAAAAAAGACAATGGAAGGAATGAGGATGGGAGTAAGGAACGAATGTACAACAGGGAAGAATTAGAAAGAGATCAAAGAAAAGAACGAATAATAGTAGAAGAGGTGAAGATGAGTGAGTAAAATAGGGGAAGTGAGGGTACGGAGGGGAAGTGATGAGAAGTATGAGGAATAGGGAGAAGAGTAGTAGAAGTGATGAGGAGGGAAATAGAGAAGAGAGAAGCAGGGGAGTGGAGGAGTAAGGAGTATCGGAGTAAGGGGAGAGTATTTATTGTAGGGGAGGGAAACGGGGCGAATGAAGAGGAAGAAGGGGGGGAAAAGGATGGAAGGAGGAAAGCCTAAAATATCGTAATTACGTAGGTAAAGTTTGATGAACTTTTTATTGCTAGTAGCGTGATTGTGAATGAAGAAGTAGAAGTGTATAAGAAGGAACGCGTGGCAGGAAGGCAGAGAGGCGAGTGGGGGTAAAAAATCGAAGTGAGTAAGAGCGTATAATGTGTCCAAAAGGCAGGCACCTGCCTCCTTGGCGTCACTATCTCTCGATCGACTGGTAGCTAAAGCTGAGGAAAGAGCTAGAGCCAAGTTGGGTCGATCTTATCTCCACTTTGAGACCAGCGGACCACTTATATCGTTAATTGCTCTCACTTCCGTTACCTTCTTTCTTACCTTGCTTCTAACATGCGCCCCACTACTTTTCTGCTTATGCTGGTGCGTGTGCAAGCATGCCACTAACTTATAGTCTCACAATTCCTTCCTTTCCTTACTCAAAATAAGGCCATTAACCTCGTTTTTACTTTCTTCCCTCATCTCACCCAACATTTCATTCAATCATATATATATTCATTTTTTCATGCTATGAGCACGCATTATTCAATTCAATCATATTACTTCACTTTTCATTCAGGGGTCGAAAAAATAGTTTGTCACGCTATTTTCAAAGCTTTTTACATCCCTTCTCTTTTTCGTCACTAGTACGAACACTCATACATTTTATGTGATAAAAAAAAATTAGTGTAATACGATGTAATATGATACCATGCGGTTATAATATGATCAAATGATTAACTGATTTAACTGAATAGTCGAATATTGAAGCTAGAAAGATAGATTTTGTAGGAAATGGTTGAATTTCCAACCAAAAACTTTTCTACCAAAACATGGATTTTCAATCCAAAAGAGATAAATGTTCAATCCAAAAAGATGAATTTTCTAACAAAAAAGATGGATTTCCAACCAAATAGTAGAATTTGGAGAGAAAAAATGATTATCAACCAAAATATGATGTAATATGATACCATAATCATATTACAAACAACCAAGGTCATCCGATTATCAGGATTTTTAACACGAATAGTTCTAACTAAAATCTTTGTAATTTAAGTTATTTTATTCTCACATTTTCAATTCAATTTTTCAATAAAATTCAATTCACTAAATTTTTGTGAAATAATTGTAATCTTTACGAAATATTTCAATCCTTGTGAAATTTTTGAAATTTTCGGGAAATAATTGTAATCTTTCGGAAATATTTGCGAAATATATATAAATAAAACCAAATAGTTGAACTTTCAAGCATAAGGATCGAATTTTCGACAAAATAGAATAATTTTCAAGCAATTAGTTTAATTTTAATCTAAAAAGATGAATTCGAAACCGCAAATGGACGAATTTTCAAACAAAAAATATTGGACTTCAACCAAAAAGATTTGCATTTTCAACCAAATAGTTAAATTTTCAAACAAATAATTCATTTCTTAACAAACTGTTTGAATATTAACAAAAAATAATTTTCAACCAAATTTTATTCAACGAAAAAATACGAATTTTTCGAAATACAGTTGAATTTTCCGCCAAGAACTATTCGACTAAAGAAGATCAATTTAGAGTCCAAAAAGACGAATTTTTTTACAAGACACTTGACGAAAAATTAAAATTAAAAAAATAGAATTTCCAACAAAATAATTTAATTTTTAACAAACTAGTTGAATATTTAAAAAAGTAAATTTAATAAAATTTTGATTAACGAAAAAATACGAAAATTTCAAAAAACAGTTTAATTCTCCACCAAGAACTATTCAACTAAAGAAGATGAATTTTCAATGCAAAAAGACGAATTTTCAACAAAGCAGTTGAATTTTCGAACAAAAGAGATGTCTTTTTCACAAAATCATTAAATGTTTATAAAAAGTTAATTTTGACAACAAATAATTAAATTTTCAACAGAATAGTTTGATTTGTAACCAAAAAGTCGAATTATCGACCTGAAAAAATGAATTTTGAACCGAATATTTTAATCTACCACTTTTGAATCTCATTGTAAAAATCTAAAAAAGATCTGAGTGCAATATTTACTTGTAAAGAACAAAATTTATACGCTCAAGAAATAAATGATTAATCAATAGCGTTAATTTATTTAAGAATGTCCATTTTTGCCCTAAAATGGCTTTGAGCGACCTTTGAATGTTATTTTAAAAATCTGCAAAAAATCTGAGTTCAATATTGAATTGTAAAGCTCACAATGGAAAAGTTGTTCATTTTTGACCTCGGGTGACAAATATTGAGAACATTGCAATGACATAATTTTATATGACACATATGGTGTCCAAACTTCTGCTATATTTTTGAAAAAAAAACTTCGAACGTAATTTTCTTTTAGTAACGATTATTTATTGTTGTCTTTTAATATTCTACCATTCCTTTAAAGTTTTAATATAGAACATTTTTTTTTAATAGCGATCACGTACACGTCCTAATTTAGAATTATCTCATCGCAATATTCTAAATGTCTGTCATCCTAGGTCGAAAAAGAACAACTTTTTGGCTGTAAAAGCTGTAAATTCCTGTAGATTCTTGTAGAAAATTAAAACGATGAATTTGTTCCAAAAGAGACTCCAGCTGAACCTTCAAATGAACTCGATTTTGGTGGAGACTTTTTCCAAAGAAATATTAATGGAAATAATACTTATAGTATCGTGATCATTGTCATTTTTGAGGAAAAGATTGCGGACCTGGTCATCAAGGTTGTAACATGAATTATTTGATTACCGAGGGCCTTAAACATTGCACTTTTTGCTATTGTTTTAGAGTCTGAGCAACTTTTTTCTATTTTTCAAGACGCATAGTATGCTACATTGCCTTAGGCAATAAGTTATTCCATTTGAAAGCAATAACCTTCTTATTGTTTCAATCGCTATAAATTCCTGTAGATTTTTGTTGTTGTAAATTCTTGTAGAAAATTAAAACTAAAATGAAATACAACAATGTACAAAAAATACAAAAAATGTACAAAAATCGTCTCAATAATAGAAAAAAGTTGTACTTTCCTGTAATTTTGGTAGTAGTTCATTATATTTATTAGTAGATTTCTGTGAAAATAGTTTTAGTTTTCTGTAATTTTTTGTACCGATTTTTCCACCAGGGTATATACTGAAGTAGAGGAATTTTTAAACTGAAAACACGTGTTTTCCAAAAAATAGTTGAATTTTATACCAAGAAAGATATCAGCAGAATTCTCAACACCAAAATATAAATTTTCAACAAATATTTAGACAAAAACAATTTGAAACTGAATTATTTGAAATAGAAAGCCTAGGACCGTTGAAATTTTACAGTGCTAAATTAAAATTTTGAATGAATGAATGACCCCCGAAAATGGAGAAAATTCAAGGAATCATCGTGTTTGTGAATCAGTGGTAAAAGAGAGTTTCTGGATCGGCTGATGTAGAATTTGGTATCAAAATTTAAAAAATTGAAGTTGCGAATCCTATATGGCGTGCAAAATTTCAAAATATTTGTTTGAAACATGGTATAAGGAAGTCTTTTCGGTTTCTGACTTTAAAATTGATGTTAAGATTTGAATTTCATGTCAAAAATTTGAAAATTTAAAGTGAAAGATTAGCCAAAATTTAAACAATTTTACATATTTGTATACAGCTTTGTATAATGGAGTTTTTGAAGTTGCTGACCTCGAAATTGATGATAAAATTCGAACTCAATTTCAAGAGCTAATCCAGAGTGGCAGATCCAATATAGGGGCAACAATTTTAAAATTATTACATAATTGTATAAAGCTTGATATAAGGAAGGTTTTGAGGTTACTCACTCCGAATTTTATAATAAAGATTAAAAATAGCGTATCCAATATGGCGGCAAAAATGTTCAAATGTTTACATATTTATATGAAACTTTGTACAGAGGTGAAATATTATATAAATTGTAACATCAGTTTTAACGAATTTATTTATTATCTTTTAGATAAGGAATATATAATATACTGTGTAATATAATAAAGCACCAGAATACTGCGCAGTTACATTGTTAATCTGATGTCTTATTAACACGTGGATCAGTGTTTCGTCTGATTAGAAAAAATGAGGATCTTTTATACTCTCATCTTATGCTTGGTGGCAATCCTCAATTCTACTGGTGATTATAATGATATAATACATATTTAATTTTAACGAAATTTTTGAAGCCATACGCAACCCCGAATTCGTGAAATTGAATCTACATTCCATCTCAACTGCATGAAATGCGTACGAATTTAATCTGAATTTATTCTGGGAGAATCTAAGAATTTTTTACCATCAGGTAGACCATGAAACATGTGGTTCTATTTTTTGAAAAATTCTTATGCCCCAATTTTGTTTTAATCGCTACAAAAATGATTTGCTGTTGATTTTAGCCGAAACCGTTAATATTTACCCATAGTACACACTTCAACGTAAGCCTCTCAAAGTTGTCAAGATAAGCAAATTTAGATTTAAAAACGGTTCCAGTCGCAACTCTGAATTCGTTGAAATTAAAAAATTTCTGCCTTTTTTTGGAAACTGTCTAGTTCCAACTGAATATTGGCTAAAATGTGAACATTCGCTGTTCCAACTCAGGATTTATTTAAATTCGGAAATTTCCTGTTCCAAGACAGAATTATAATTCTTTTACAAAATTTCTTGTTCCAATTCAGAATTTGATTTCTTTTTCAAAATTCACCAAAATATTTGAAAAACTGTGAAATCCCACGAAATTTGTGACATTCCATTGAAGTATTCAAATATTTTGGAATCCCGCGATCTCCAGATTTTTCCGGTTACAATTTCTCTGAACTCAAGTATTAAGGGCAGATTTCACCAACTTTGATTAAACACATGATTAGCTAATCATGATTATTCTTCAATCAGGGTTTTAATAATGATTAAATTGTAATGCGTTCCACCATGGACATTTTAACTCTGATTAGCTAATCAAATACCCTTTTCGTGATAACTCTGATATTCTCTTGTAACGGCGAATCTGATTGGCCGCTACTAGAAGAACGTTTAAGTTTCTTGCGCGCGCACGGTACAAGCTGACGACATTAACCAAGTCATGTGATATCCAGCAGAAGTCTTTTTTGTCAAGAAGTAAAATAATTTTGCGTGGATGTAATATATTAAAATAATGTTACATTTTTTCCATCACTATTTCAGTTCAAAAACTAATCATGTAAATTATAAAGGCATTAATAGTGATTAATTAAAGACGCTCAGAAATATTTCATGCATATATAAAAAACATACAAGAAGGAAGCTTCATGATGCGCACTGCGAGGCTACATTGGTTAAATATTTATTTTCAGCACTGCAAAATGAATTTATGCGACTGAAACATGCTACAAATGCTTAAGTGCAATCTTCGATTTTGAGGTTCTGTTCTGCCAACCAGCGTTAATCGTTGGTGCAACGCAAGGTACTGATTAAATTAGAATAATCGAGGATTAACATCTTAATCAGAGTTGGTGAAATCGGCCCTAAGTATAGCATCTTTTTAAGCAATTCTGACCCAGCACCCCTTAAAAGCATTACATGATACTTGCGTTTAATGTAGGAAGCGTTCGCAAATGATTACACTTAGAAAAAAAGTTTGTGTGATCAAAGAAAAAAACCTTTTCTTGGATATTCATTGAAATTGGGCTGACTTGACTCAACACAATAGTTAAAATTATTAAAACAAATCTAAGCAAGCACAAGATTTCCAGCTGAGTAGATTTCCTCTTAATTATCTGTTTCCTGTTGCAGAGGTGAGTTCACAGTTTGAATGTTTACCTAATGGGGATCCTATTCCTGGCGTTCCTCGTGGCGAACCTTCTCATGCTCCTGAATTGTCTCCTTCTCTTGCCAGACCTCATTCTCCGAGTTCTCCGGTCAGGTCTTCTCCTCCTGCCGAATCTTCTCTTCATGCCAGGACCAGGTCTCCTCCTGGCAGTCGTTCCTCTTATTTACGCCTAGGTTATCTCAACGATGAAGAAATCAAATCTGTTCGGCTTATTCCGCACACAAACCCGAACCGGCGATTTGAAGTTCGAAGATACATTTTTCCTCGCGATGCACCAATTCGAGTGAAAGGAAAAAATCACATCCTTTTGCCCATGCCAACTGAAGAACAAACTGTATTATCAACCTCCAACGGTGAAGTATTTGCAATACTCGAGAGAAATAATACAATCCTTCGTGGAATATATAAAGTTTTCAGACGCACAAAAATAAACATGCACAGCGGCAAGGTTAAAGAGATGACACCAGAAGAAATCAAGGAAACTCCCACAGGCAAGGAACGCCCAATCTCAAAGAATTTTGAAAGAATCCAGGTTTTTGACGACAAGGAAATTCATGGCCGATCTTAATTAAATTTGGCTCAGAGCCGTCAAATGTAAAACAAAATAAGTTTTGTGAAGAATTGAGCTTGATAAAGTTAAGACATGCACAGCATCAAATGAGGTGACCAAAGAAGATCTTGTAACATTTTTAACTTAGAATCTTTTATAAACCAAATAAAACAATTTGAAACACAAATAAAAAAATTTCTAATTTATTCATCTATTTCAACTCACAAAAATTACCTTTCTACCATTAAAGATTAATTTCCAATCCAAATGAACTAATTGTAAAAAAAAACAGTTGAATTTTCAACCGAAAAAAGATGCATTTTTCATGGAAAATGATGTCAATAATAGATATTTCGAACAAAAATAATTCTAATTTTGAATCAAAAACAGTTGAACACATCTAAAAAAGACAAATTTTGAACGAAGTACTTCACCATTCAACCAAGAAAATGTAATTTCTATGAAAAGATATGAATTTTCAAACATCTTTTGAATTGTCGCGAAGTCAAAACTTGGAATTTATCTTTTAAAATAAAACCCTAATCATCAATTTTTATTGGAAGAATTTTAAAACGCAGTTTTGAAAACTTAATTTTGAAAAAGCGCTTGAAATACAAAATTGTGATGAAAAACATTTTGAGTTGATCAACTGTAAATTTAAATTAATTTATAATTTTTGAAATAATCTCTGTTTCGAGTATTAAAATAATCAATAAATAGCGTCAATTAAATTAGGAATGTCCATTTGTCCTCTGAAAGGGCCTTGAGCGACCTTTGAATGTTATTGCAAAAATCTGAAGAAAATCTGAGTGCAATATAGAATTGTAAAGATTACAATATTTATGTGCGCCAGAAATGAAATCTTTGTGCACTCTTTGAAATCTATCTGAAATTGTTGTAAAATAATTGAAATCTTTGTGAAATCTTTTTAATCTATTCAAAATCTTTGCGAAATATTTGAAATCTTTGTGAAATGTTTAAAATTTTCAGGAAATTATTGAAATCTTTGTAATCTATTTTTATAGTAAACATTTTCTCATTCTTATAATTTAAAGTTGATGTGAGAATAGAAAAAATTGGTTGATTCCAGATGAATTGATTGAACTATAATATTGATACATTTCATTGAAGATCAGGAAAGCTATGGTGATGCATAATATTTGAAAATACGGTTTTTTATAGCAAAACTTTTTGCACTAACATAATTCAAAATTGATGCAAGAACGGAAAAGATTCCTTGATTCGAGGCAAATCGATTGATTTTTAATATTAATACATTTTATGAAAGAGTAAGAAAGTTATCGTCATTTATATTATAATAAAAATCTATTTTTATAGTAAACATTTTCTCATTCTTATAATTTAAAGTTGATGTGAGAATAGAAAAAATTGGTTGATTCGAGACGAATCGATTGA
This sequence comes from Andricus grossulariae, assembly GCA_011634705.1. NCBI lineage: Eukaryota > Metazoa > Arthropoda > Insecta > Hymenoptera > Cynipidae > Andricus > Andricus grossulariae. Next base: position 125,756,459 of record JAABKJ010007545.1, on the reverse strand, counting down.
CCTGCAATATTGATACATATTATTGAAGAGTAAGAAAGCAATGGTAATGCATAATATTTGAAATTACGGTTTTTTATAGTAAAACTTTTTCCATTAACATACTTCAAAGTTGATGCAAGATGATAAAATATTCCTTGGTTCGAGACGAATCGATTGACCTATAATATTAAACCATTTTATGAAAGAGTAAGGAAGTTATTGTCATTTATATTATATTAACAATCGATTTTTATAGTCAAAATGTTCTGATTCTCATAATTTAAAGTTGATGTGAGAATAGAAAAGATTTTTTGATGCGATACGAAGCGATTGACCTATAATATTGATACATTTTATTAAAGAATAAGAAAGCTATGGTCATCCATAATATTTGAAAATACGGATTTTAATTGTAAAACTTTTTTCACTAAAATAATTCAAAGTTTATGCAAGAACGGAAAAGATTCCTTGATTCGAGGCAAATCGATTGATTTTTAATATTAATACACTTTATTGAAGATTAAGAAAGTTATGCTCATTTATAATATTTAAAACATCTGTTTTAAACAGAAAAACTTTTTTCATCGACATAATTCAAAATTGACGCATGAATAGAAAAGACTTTTGATCATAAATTTCCAAACAGAATAATTCTGACAATTTTTGTAAAGAAATCATGAAGCTGGGAAAGGGATAGGGCGCGACGGAACTTTTCCCTTCCCTTTTCCAGCTTGAAAAATTATAATTTCGAATACAAAATTTTATTTGTCTTTGTGTTTAAACAATTTTTTGTATTATTTTGTACTTTTTTATTTTTTGAAAATTTCTATTTTTAAATTATTCAAAATGAAGATTTTGGTTTGTCTATTATTTAAAAAATCACTAATGCTTCCTCTATGAGGAAGCAAAGACATTTGCTAACGGGAAGCAAAGTGTTCGTGAAATGAGCACCATATAATTATAAATACGAACAAAGTGGAAACAATCGAGATCGAATTCACAGATAGTTTTCTCTTGTGTAAGATATAGCTTTTTTAAATTAATTCTTTACAAACATTGAGAAAAGAGCAAAAATAATTCACTTAAGAAATACGATGCTATAAAAAATGATTAACTTTCTACCGTTACTCTAAGAGAAGATAGTTAAAAACAATAATTATTTGTTCAAATAAGCATGTTTGTTAACTTGCATAAATTATTAGTATTACCTCACTAAGTGAGAAAGTGTACAAAAAGTTTAAGAGTTCAGAAAAAAATGCAACGTTTTAGCACTTATCTAAGAGAAGATAGTTATAAACAATAATACATTATTGAAACATATAGGTTTGTTAACTTGCATTATTTATTACTTTACTAAGTAAAAAGTGGGTAAAAAATTGAAAATTTTATAAAAAGCCGCAACTTTCTACCATTATACAAATTGAATATTATTATCAATAATAATAAATTGTTTGAATTAATAATTTTGTTGACTTTAATGAATTATTTACCCCACTCCAATTGAAAATTGGACAAACAGTGGAACATTTTTGAAAAAATCGCGACTTCCTATCTCTATTCTAAAAGAAAATTGCTAAAAACAATAATAATTTGTTTTTAAAATCCACGTAACCATCTAATTATCAGTATAAAATTGTATTAGAAACAGTTGGCATTTTAAAAACCGCAGAAAAAATCATAAACAGCACGAAAAACTCACAAAACCCATTTTTTTTCACGTATGAGGTTTCTTTGGGACCCTATATAGCAAACTTATGTGGGTGATATTTAGAAACTAATATTTTATTCGTATTCTATGGGTAATTGTGAAGAAAATTTTTGAGTTTCAACTCAATTCACCTAATATTAACGACTCTGAATTAAATTTACAAAAACGTATTTTTTCTTATAGAAGCATGTTAAATTCATTGGGTTTGCGCCAACTCTGAATATCATTTTTTTCCAAACAAACAAAAATTGATTTATTTTTGTGTTGATTCGAACAAATTTCCGGGCGATATGCATGCAAATTCAAGAGAGAAAAATGTGTACAACCGTAATGTACATGCGTGAATGTAAAGTAGGAAAAATTGTTGTCATGTTTGTTAAAATCCTACTGTAATTTTGAGCTAATAAAAAATCTACTTTTTATCTCACAATCTTTAAACGCAAACTAAACTCTAAAACTTGCGTCACGCAAATTATTATTTCACCTGAGTGTTGGCACTATTTTGCTACTGCGAGGATAAAGAAAAGGTAACTGGGTTTCATAACATTATTGCTTATGAGTGAAACTGGAAATAGAAAGTATAGATTAATAAACATGTATGAATAAGGTCTTTAATCTGGACCAATGTTACCAAAAATACCTGATCCACTTCTCTGACAGAATAATTTGTATGATAATTAATAATAATTACTGTTTTTTTTTAATTTATTTTTTTTTATTTAAAGTTTAGAAATACATAAGTTTAAATGAAAAAAACGCTCAATTTGTAATATAATTAATTTGTTGGTATTAATTTAAAATCTTTGAAATCGTAAAATAAAAATCAACTTAATAATTGGAAACTGATATTTTTGAAATACATATATATTTGACATTTTACTTACTATGTTTCTTCAATTTCTTTTTTCAGTTAACAAATTATTCATTTTTTGATGAATTAAAATACTTGGAATAAAGTTTAAATAAAAATAACAAATTGTTTAAATCATTTATCATTAGAATTTTTTATTTTCAGGCAGAAGTAGAGTCCTTAACCTTCTTAGTTTATTATATAAAAATGTCAGAATTATTTCAATGATTCAAAATGATTAAAGATTAAACAATATTAAATTGCACGCATATACATATCGAAATATTGAAAATGGGTTGGTTTTACTTTTTAAATCTTTCAACAGTCAATGCTTTAAAAATAATTGTATTCCATATTAAAAAAAAATTAAGAACAATGTTCAATTCAATAATTAATTAGTACATTATTTTAGGCTTTCAATATTTCGATCTAAAAGCCAGAATAGCACCTAAATAGTTAAACAATTAAAAATGTAAACATTACAAATTATAAAATTTCAAATTTAAATTCATGAACGCTATAGCATAGGGCATATAGCCTTCAAATTTAATAATTCACAGCTTTTAAAACACAAAAATTGTAATTTTTTTTAAATTAAGAGTTTTATAATCAGGATAATAAAAATTGTCCAGATTCAAAACAAAACTTTAAAAATTGTACACACAAAATAGGAATGTTTAAGGGTGATTTAAAATATAAAACACCGAAATAACATTATCAGCTTTCGGCACAATGTCAAAATTAAAAATGTCGAAATGAAACATTCAAAATAACTCATATAATACCGATACATATTTGAAACTGAACTATTTCACTCCGTAATAATTTTTTATTGAATTCCTGCAAAATTGAAAAATTCTGAAAAAGCATTAGATAAATAAATATTTTTTTAGTAGGCTAAAAATAAAACTATGCAAGAACTCGTCATTCAGTATTGAATTATTTTAATTTTGATAATGTTCTTAATTAAACATTTTCAACTCAATACCTCTCAAATTTGTAACCGATTAAAAAAACTTGCCTGTAAGTGAAGATTAATATTTCCAAAATAATAAATTAAAATTTATGTTATAAATTATTTAACAGTAATTTTTAACAATGTAAGGGAGAATATGCCATTATAATATAGTGAATACCTCAAATATGAATACTTATTAATATTTAGGTCAATTTTTCAATTAAACTAGACAATTCCTACCGATTCGTTTTTTTATTATTTAAAGTTTAGTAACACATAAGTTTAAAATGAAATCGTGTTTAATTAATAATATCGGAAATTCTATGGGATCAATTTTAAACCTTTGAAATTGTACAACAAAATTAAATTAATAATTGAAAAATAATATTTTTGAAACAAGTATATTTAACATCTTACCTATTTATTACGTTTCTTTCATCTTCTTTTTCAAATAATAAGTTTTAAGTAACTTAAAATTTCCGAAGTTATTTTCTTTATATATACGGAAACATATATTACATATGCATTAAATTATAAGAATTTCCAAAAAATTAATCTACGGTGACATTTTTACGGTTCACAACTCACATATTAAAATGTTTGCAACAGAAAATCAATAAAATTGAATAAATTTTTACTCTAAATCTTCAAAATTGAACTCTTCCAAAAAAGCATTCAAAATTGATTCATTGTCTATTACACACATTAAACATTAAAGAGTTCTCAACTGAAAATATTCAAAACTGTACAATTTTAAATTGCAAATCGTTAAAATTGGAAAATTTTCAATTATAAATCTTGAAAATTGAACTATTCTAAACAAAAACTTTCAAAATTACATACCTTTAAAATTTAAATCTTGCAAGGTGAATAATGTTTTTATTCTTTATTTTCAAAATTCCAAAATTTTCAATTTTCACTCATTTGAGTCTATTTTTGCATATTTAAAATTTTACAGTTATAAATTGTAACTCTTCAAAATTTTAGAACTTTGAATTATAAATCTTCAAAATTGAAAAGTTTTAAATTTTGAAAATCTATCATTAAAACTGATGCAATTTTTAAGTTTTACATTTAAAAATTCTATAATTTTGGTGCTTTATATGCAGAATTTCTTCAATTTGAAATATTTAGAATTGCAAACTTGACTTTTGTTTTCCAAAATCATCAAAATTCAAGAATATTTATTTGTGTCATGTATATTACATCTTTCGAATTAAAGATTTTTCAATAGTAAATCTTAAGAATTGAAAGAATTTTAAAATGCAAATTGTAAAAATTGAAGATTTTCAATTTGGAATTTTCAAAATTGAACTATTCTACCAAAAAAGATTTAAGTTACATTCCTTTAAAATATAAATCTTGAAAACTGAACGATTTGTAATTCTGTATTTTCAAAGTTCATGAATTTTCATTCATAACTCTTCCAAATTACAAAAATTTGGATTATAAATCCTCAAAATTGAAGAGTTTTCGAAAATTTTAAATGACAAATTATGAAAGTTTTTAGTATCAAAATTTAAAATTCTGTAATTCAGATGATTTACCATGAAAATTTCTTCAACTTGGAAGATTTAGAATTGAGAACTTGACAAATTATGCAAATTTTAAGTTTTGCAATAAAAATTATGTAACTTTGATGCTTTATGTTTAAAAATTTTTCAATTTGGAATATTTAGAATTGCAAAATTAACTTTTGATTTCTAAAATCATCCAAATTCAAGAATTTTAATTTATACATATCTAAAATTAAAGAGTTTTCAATTGTAAATCTTCAAAATTAAATAATTCCAAAAAATGTTCATAGTTACATACCTTTAAAATATAAAACTTGAAATGTATTATGTCAGAAAACAAAAAACCAAGATTAATCTTTTTCAGTGTTTTTTTATATTGTCGATATATTATATATATTTTTTTGTTTTTTAATTGAGAAATTCATAAGAGTTAAAAGTGAAAGGTCCAATTTTTACTACAAACTTTCAATTTATTTATCAAAAAAAATTTTTTAATACAATTTCAGGTATATCGAATATTTAAACAAATACTAGAAAAGGTCATTGTTCGTTTTTTGTTTTCAGACTAAAATTGCAGTTTAAAGTTGAACTACTTTGTAAAAAATTAATTTTTTTGATTTAAAGTTAATCATTTAAGTTTATAATTCCACTATTTGGTCATAAATTAATCTTTTTTGTTGAAAATTCAGCTGGCTTGTACAAAATTCGTCTGTTTGGCTTGAAAATTCAACAATTTGGTAAAAAATGAAAATAATTTGGTAGAAAAATTAACTTTTTGGTTAAAAATTAAAATATTTTTCCCAGATTTGCCTATTCTGTTGTACATTTTATTTTATTTGTTTGAAAATCAGTTTCTCGAACAGAAAATTTAACGATTCCATTTTTTGTTAACAACTTAACTTTTTTAGTTGAAAATTCAATAACCACTTCGTTGAGAATTCATGTTTCTTGATTAAAATTTAACTTTCTTGTTGAATATTCTTCTTTTCCGTTTGAAAAGTCAACTGTTTTTCAAAACTTTTGACTTTTTATTCTGAAAACTTAACTATTTTATTAAAAATTCTTCTATTCGTGTAGAAAATCAATCTTGTTTGTTTAATTTATCTATCTGGTAGAGGATTTAACTATCTTGTTAAACATTCGTCTTTTTTCGTTGAATTCAACTAGTGGATGATTATTTTCTTTTTGTTAAAAATTATTTTTCTCAACTGTAAACTTAAATGTTCTATTTTTGGTTGAAAACTGATCTTTTTTATTTAAAAATTCAATTATTTCGTTGAAAATCCATCTTTCTTGAATAAAAATTATCTTTCTTGTTCAAAATTCTTTTTTCCGGATTAAAAGTCAAATGTTAACTAAGAAATTCATCTTCTTAGCTTGAAAACTTGACCATTTTGTTTAAAATTCTTCTATTTGTGTAGAAAATTAATATTGTTTGTTGAATTTATTTATTTGATTGAGAATTCAATCACCTTCTCAAAAATTCGTCTCTTTTATTGAATTCAACTGGTGGATATTTCGCGTTTTCTTTATTATTAGTTTTTTCAACTGGTAATGGAACTGTTCCATTTTTAGTTGGAAACTCACCTTTTTTAGTTTAAAATTCAACTTTTCGGTTAAAAATTCGTCTTTAGGTAGAAAATTAATCTTCTTAGTAGAATAATAATTTTTTTGGTTGAAAATTCAACTGTTTTGTTGAGAATTCATCCTTTTAAATAAAAAAAACTGATCGGTTAAAAAAATACATTTTTTTCGGTAATATTGGTGTTTAATGTATGGACACGGATTAAAATTTTTAATTTTTTTTTTTATCAGAGATGTGACACTTTGTGTCATTAGGGCTGACCATTTTTGAATGTCACACCTTATTCATTTTTTTCTTTACTTCCAATTGGGATAAAATCTTATATGCAAATAAAAATTACAGATTATCGAAATGTGATTAAAATTGAAATTAAAATGATTTGAAAGTCGATGTAACTACTTCAATATTTATTTTAATTACTGATTATTAATTATATTTCATAGTTATTTTAATTGAAGCATATATTTTAATTTGATAACTACAGGTAGTGGAAACAAGAAATATTTTTGCTAGCTTTTGTAATAATTTACATTCTGGTATTATAAATTTGAGTTTCCGTGAGGCGTGATAGATATTTAAGAAAAAAATAAAAAGAATGTTGTTTATAAATCTCGAGTTTAATACTCAGTCCTCGTTTCGGTACGCGTGGGCACTTCCAGTTTGCGTGGAATAATTCTAAGATACCTACAACTTGTAATCATTCATAACACAACTTTCCAACATATGTTCCATTCGGCTGGCCTCAGAAATAACACGATTTTCGAATTGTCTTTCATTTACCGTTGACTATATTTGACCGTGAAGAACTGTCTCTGAACAAAAATAAGAAAAAGAAAAGAAAGTGAAAAGGAAGAAAGAGGCACGATGCCTATATCTACCGCGGAAAGAAAGTATGTCGACAAAAGCGAGGGTGCTGTCATGACCTACTGATACATTTTCGGCTTCAGTGAAACATCCGATAGTACACAAACATCAGGATAAAGTTATACCTTACACATTTTATTAAAAACTCAAATAATTACTCTAAATTACTAAAATTGTCTTTAAAATTTAAATTAATGATTTTTCAAGAAAAAAGGGGAATATTTTGTGAATAAATTCTGGAAAATAATGTTAATTTAAATACCATATTGAATTAAAAATGAAACACTTCAGATTTATAAAAATTTAAGGCGAAATATATATTGCATTTTGAACACAATAGTCGAATTTTTGACCAAAAAAGATTTTCTACCAAAAGAGAAGAATTTTCAATCCACAAAGACAAGTTTTCAACAACAAACAATTAAATTTTAACCATACAGTTGCATTAAGAACCGAATAGTTAAACTTTCAAGCAAAAAGGATGAATTTTCAATAAATTAGTTGAATTATTACCTAAATAGTTAAATTTTTAAGCCGAAAAGATGTATTTCTTCGAAGTCAGCTGAATTTTAAAAAGATAAATTTTCAATCCAAAATGACGAGTTTTTAACAAAAGTGTTGAATTTTCGGCCAAAAAAGATTTCTTTATCAAAATAGTTGAATTTTCAACCTACAAGGATGCATTTTTAACCAAATGATCGCACATTTAAACAACAAAAATGAAAATTTAACCGTAAACCGTGGAATTAAACATACAAAAACTATTTTTAACAAAATAGTTGAATCGTCAACCAATTAGATGAATTTTCAATCAAGAAAGATGGATTTAAAACCAAATAGTTGAACTTTCAATTAAGAAAGATATTTTTTGAACCAAAAATGGGATTGTCAAATTCTAACTTTAAAAAATTAATTTTTAACAGAAAAACCTTATTTTCAACCAGTTTAATTTAAATCAAAAAGAAGAAATTTTCAACAAACAAGATTATTTTTCTAATCAAAAACATGAATTTTCAACAAAAAAGTTAAATTTTCAAAAAAAAAGAGTTGAATTCTTAAAAAATGAATTTTTAATAAAGTAGTTCAACTTTCAACTAAGTATGTAAAATGTCAAACCAACAAAGATGAATTTTCAACCAAATTGTTGAATTTTCAAGCTTTATAAATGACGAATTCTCTACAAAACAGTTCAAATTTCAACCCATAAATGAATTTCCAACTGAAAAAAAAAAAAAAATTTTTATTATTTTAAATTGTAAACCAACTAGTTGATTTTTAAACTACAAAAGACGAATTTTCAACAAAATACATACATTTTTAACAAAATTGTTTAATTTTTAAGTAAAAAACATTTATCTACAAAATAGTTGAATTTTCTACTCGAAGATATGATTTTCAACAAAAAAATTTATTTTCTACAAAATAGTTAAATTTTCATAAAACCGTTTGATTGTTAACCAGTTTAATGTTCAACTGAAAATATGAATTTTCAACAGAAACGAAAAAAAAAAATTTAAGTAGTTAAACTTTAAGCGAACTAATTGATTATTCAACCAAAAAAGATGAATTCTCAACTAAACATGCAACAGTTGATATTTCAACCAAAAAGTTGAATTCAACCAAAAAATACGAATTTGCAACAAAACAGTTGAATATTCAACCAAAAAAGCTTTATTTTTTAACCAAACAGTTATGACTTTTAACCAAAAAAGATACAATTTATACCAAAATAGTTGAATATTTCACCCAAAAAGACGAATTTTAAACGTAAATAAATGACTTTTACAAAAAAAAAAAATATTTTTAACCAAATAGTTTAATTTTCTACCAAACTGTTGAATTTTCAAGCCAAAAATACGAATTTTCTACTAAAAATTTCACTTTTTAACAGGAAAATACATATGAATTTTCAAATAAAACAAAAATGAAACTTTTAAAAGAGGTCTGACTTTAAACTAGTTGATTTTTCATAAAAAAAAGATAAATTCTTACCTAAATACACAATAGTTGATATTTCAACCTGATGTTTCAAAATGATAAATCTTTAAAAAAATGAATTTTCAACAAAACCGTTCAAGATCCAATCAAAAAGATGATTTTTCAACAAAGAAGATTTATTTTATAAAAATGGAATAGTTAAAATATCAAGCAAATAAATTACTCTTCAACCAAAAAAATTCATTTTTAAAAAAGTAGTTTGACATTAAACCAAGTAGTTGAATTTTTGACCAAAAAAGATGACTTTTTGACAAAATAATTGCATTTCGAACCAAAATAATCAATTTTCAACCAAGTAGTAGAATTTTGAATTGAACAAGAAATATATAGTAGAAATATTGTTAACTTAGTTTATCGACTCAGTGGAAAGTATAAATTTTGCAAAAATTTAGTGGCAAGAAAGAGACCGATATAATATTATGCAGTTTCTGCTAGGAAAATTATGCAGGTGAACGGTCAGATTAAACTCTAGACACCAGTCATGATTAAATATTCAAAATTTATGCGCTTCTCTTGTAAAAAGTCGTTCATAATACTGGACACAGAGTATTAAAATTAATGAGCCAATACGGTACGCAGCAAATTTATGCTTCACTGAGTTTGTAACTTATAATCATAGGTTGAAGGAACATTAGAAAAAATTGAGTAAAAATAAATACAAAGTACTTTCAACATTTTTTCAGACCTTTACAAATATTTCCTACGTTTTTCAAACTTTCTAGACCTTTTTTCAAAATTCTAAATTTTTTAAGGCTAATTTCTTGACTAATTGCCACACCGCAGTCCTAGGAATCTGTGACTACTAAAATGTCCAAATTTCAGGTCCTTTTAAAAATTTTCAGACCTTTATTCAAATTTTGTTTTCCAAGCTTTCTGGAACCTTTTTCGAAATTACATGCTTTTTCCAAAATTTACTTCTTCAGTATTTGATACGATTTAACTCCTCTGCAAATTTACAATTACTTAGTGCTGTACAATTTTAAAAACAAGCATCATCAATCGCGCTCTAGACGCGCGTGTCATTTTTCGATAGGAGTCGACAAATAATTTTTAATACAAAATAAAACAATTTTGAATTTATTTGTAAGAGTTTTGGACACTTGAACACACTTAAACTACATTTTAGAGATTTTACATCTCATGAATCCTGAAAATTAAGAAAAAAATTATTTTACAGGATGTTTTTAGGAAAAATTCGATTCAGTTTAAAAGATATAAATAACTTTTAGAAGTTTGGAAGAAATTCAAAAATATATTATAAATTTTCGGAAATCTTTTTAGGTTTTAAAATATTTTTAATTTCATCAAAACTTCTGAAATTCCTAAATATCTTTTGAACTGAATAGAATTTTTCCTAAAATTTTTAAAATTCTCTCAAAATTAAAAAATTGCCTCCAAATCTTCCAGATTTTTTTTCGACATTTCTTTAATGTTTTGAAATTTTTTATAATTTTTCAATCTTTTGAAAATTTCCCAAACTTTTTATATAATTTACAATGAGTCGAATTTTTGTTTTGTTTCAGTTTGCTTCCTCATAGAGTCACACTTTTTTGTGAACACGATAACTTGAACACGGTTGCACATAAATTGATGAAATTTGGAGGGCTTATTTTCACCAGTAATATCTTGAAACTGACCAAAGGATTTCTAGAAATATTCATTGTATTTTTTTTAGCACTTGATAATATTTTAAAAATCGGTTTCTTATAGCAAAACTTTTTTCATTAACATAATTCAAAGTTGATGCAAGAATGTAAAAGATTCATTGGTTCGAGACGAATCGATTGACCTATAATATCAATACATTTTTTCAAAGAGTAGGGAAGTTATGGTAATTTATATATTTTGAAAATACGGTTTCTTATATTAAAAATTTGTTCACTAACATAATTCAAAGTTGATACAAGAATAAAAAACATTCCCTGGTTCGAGTCGAATCGATTGACTTGCAATATTGATACATTTTATTGAACAGTAAGGAAGCTATGGTAATCCATAATATTTGAAAAAACGGTTTTTTACAGTGACATTTTTTTCATTAACATAATTTAAAATTGATTCTGTATTTTTGTTAAAAATTCGTCTTTATTCGTTGAATTCCACTGTTTTTTATTTAAAAACTTAAATAATTTTTGTTTAAATATTCAACCTCGTGGTTGCAAGTTAATTTTTCAATTGAAAATTTGAATATAGCTGGCAAAGGGATAGTGTGCGATAGAATTTCCCCCTCCCCTTTTCCAGCTCGAAAAATTACCGTTTTGAATACAAAATTTCATTTGTCTGATTTGTCATTGTATTTTAAAATTTGTTTCTATAATTTTGTAATTTTGTATTTTTTATTCATTTCTATTCTTAAATTGAATAAAATGAAAACCTCAGTTTGTCTATTATTAATAAAACCACAAATGCTTCCTCTATGAGGAAGGAAATACATTTGCTAATGGGAAGCAAAATACTCGTGATATGAGCACCATAAAAATATAAATACAAATAAAGTGGAAACACTCGAGATCGAATTCACAGCTAGTTTGTTTTTAAATACATTATTTCAAAATTAAAAAATCTTTTAACATTTTTCCAGGAATCCTAAGGGTTTAAAACATTACCTTAAAATTAATTTTCCAAAATAAAAACTCATTTTAAATCTTCCTAGGAATCTTATAAAAATTGTTTTATTATCTTGAAACCTTTCAAAATTCGTAAAAAGCTTTTAAACTTTTTGTTCGAAATCTTCAAAAATCTACATTTTGTTTCAATTTTCGGAAATATTTTTAAATTTACAAATATTTAGTATCTCTTTAAAACTTCTAAGATTCATAAATATCTTTTAAATTAAATCGAATTGTTCCTAAATATTTATAAAAACTACTGCAAAATTAAATAAATTGCCTTAAAATCTTCCAGATTCTTTAATCAAAATTTTGGGAATATTTTGAAATGCTTTTAAAATATATTTAAATATTCTCTTAAAATTAAATTTTTGAAGTTTAAAATCAGCATAAATTTTCCTAGGAATCTAGAGAAATTTGTTTAATTTTCTTGAACGTTTCACAATTCTTATACAGCGGTTTTTTCAAAATTTTCAAAAATTTAAATTTTTTCCAAATTTTTGTAATTCTCAAAATTAAATTTTACAAATATTTTTCAAACTTTCAAAGCTTATAAAAATGTTTAAAAATTATTCGAATCTTGCTTACAATTTTTGAAAAATGAAAAAAATTGCATCAAATCTTCCATTTTTTTTTTAATTTTTTTATTTTTGAAATTTTTTTAAATATTTTTTGTTATTATCATAAAACTAATGTTTTAAATCAAAAAATCATTTTAGATCTTCCTAGGAATCTAATGAAAACTGGTTTATTCTCTTGAAACCGTTTAAAAATCGTAAAAATCTTAGGAACTTTTCGTTTTAAATCTTCAAAAATCTACATAAAAAAAATTGAATTTTGTTCAAGTTTTAAATTATTTTTGTACCTTTTTACAACTTCTAAATATTTTAAACTTAATCGAATTTTATCTAAAATCTGGTAATCTTGCAAAATTGAAAAATGTTGCTTTAAAATCTTTTACATTCTATTTCCAAACTTAGGAAATCGATTGAAATGTTTGGAAATCTTTCTCAATTTTCTTTTAAAATTTATTTTTCAAAATAAAAAATTATTTCAAATTTTCCCGTGAAACTTGAGAAAAGTTTTTCATTCAAAACCTACTTTTTGTTTAAAAAATGTTGAAATCTTGTCAAGATTTAAATTATTTTCGAATCTTTACAAAACCTTAAAACTTTCGAATATTTTTTAAAATAATTTAAATCTTTCTTAAAATACATTTAATTAAAAAAAAAATGTTTTAAATTCTTCTGAAGATTTGTCGACATATTTTGAAATCTTAAAAACTTAAAATGAATCTTTTCAAATAAAACCTGAATAATTTTCAATTTTCCCAGAAATCTTATTATCGGTATCGGTATGTGAAAAAAATTAGATATTATAGTGCCGTAGCAAAATCTTAAGAACCAAATTACTTTCCAATATCAAAAAATCATTTACAATCTAATTTTTTTTCAATAATGAACATTCGGAAATCAATTTTATCATAAATTAAAATTACTTATTTGGAAATTTTGATTGACTAAATTGATGGTGCAGAAAATTCGTAATCTTTAATAATATATGAATAAATCATTTAATATGGTCAAGAGTAGAATAATTTTGTAATTTTTAAATGTGGTCAAAAAGTTAAGAACGTTCATTAATAAAGAATACTTTACAATTTAAATTTTCTTTTTCAGAAACCATTATTTTAAATAAAAGTTCCTCATTTGGAAAATGTAATTTACAAAAGTCCAAAAAATTTAAAAGAAGCAATCAGGTTTACAACAGTGTATGATCTCGGGACTATATCTTTTTAATGAAAGGATTGAAGAATAAAATATTGATTTTTCTCTCTTTTGTTAAAAAACTTTCTCTAAAAAAACACTATCATTCTCTTCCTGATCAAATAAATGAACTCTCGATTTCAGGGCAAAAAATTTAATCAACGACTGATCTCGGCAAACTATCTCTTCCTCTAAATATTTTTTTGCGGTCGCAGTAAAACCGCAATGGTTACTTTTCTAATTTTTTTAAAAAGTGCCATTATCTTCGAATAAGAATCTGATGATCATTGACGACTGTCAATGTTCTTGTTGTAGAATAGAACCGTTTTATTAGAATTAGGTGGGGCATTCTCCAGACCCGATTTCCAGAGCGGGAGAAAGAGAACGAGAGGGAGACCAGAGAAATGAGAGAGAACTGCGTGGTGGGTAGGAGATCAGGTAGTTCATGCTCGGAAGTGATATAAAGGCCTTCGCATCCGACCAACTTTAGCGTACTTGAAATCGTTCACAGGAAACGCCACCAGCAGTTTGGTCAGGAAGTTTCTTCGAGCCACACCACTCTCGAACATCATGTAAGTCCATAGTCAAAAATTAAAAAAAAAAAATTCATTTATATCTTCAAAGAGGATCTAACACCATCCATTTAACAATTAACTTCTCCAAAGTAGGTCACCTTTAACTAGAAACCAGGATGTAAACCTAAAATATTTCAAATCCTTTGAAATCTATTGAAAAATCTATTGAAAATACCTTTGAAAATACCCTAAAGCATTTCAAATCCTTTCCATTGATTAAAATCGATTGAAAAATCCTTGGAATTTTTGAAAATATCCTAAAATGGTTCAAATCCTTTGAAAGCCTTTCCATTTATTGAAATTGATTGAAAAATCCTTGGAATCTTTGAAAATACCCTAAAATACTTTAAATACTTTAAAATTCTTTCCATTTATTGAAATCGACTGAAAAATCTTTGGAATTTTTGAAAATATCCTACAATGATTTATATCTTTTGAAATCCTTTGAAATCCTTTCCATTTATTGAAATCGATTGAAAAATCCTTGGAATCTCTGAAAATACCTTAGAATACTTTAAATACTTTAAAATTCTTTCCATTCATTAAAATCGCTTGAAAAATCCTTGGAATTTTTGAAAATCTCCTACAATGATTTAAATCCTTTGAAATTCTTTTAAATCCTTTACATTTATTGAAATCTATTTAAAAATCTATTGAAAATACCTTTGAATATACCCCAAAGCATTTCAAATCCTTTGAAATCCTTTCCACTTATTGAAATCGATTGACAAATCCTTGGAATTTTTGAAAATATCCTAAAGTGATTCAAATCCTTTGAAATCCTTTCCACTTATTGAAATCGATTGAAAAATCCTTGGAATTTTTTTAAATATCCTACAATGATTTAAATCCTTTGAAATCCTTTACATTTATTGAAATCGATTGAAAAATCCTTGGAATTTTTAAAAATATCCTACAATGATTTAAATCCTCTGAAATCCTTTACATTTATTGAAATATATTGAAAAATCTATTGAAAATACCTTTGAATATACCCTAAAGCATTTCAAATCCTTTGACATCCTTTCCACTTATTGAAATCGATTGAAAAATCCTTGGTATTTTTTAAAATATACTACAATGATTTAAATCCTTTGAAATCCTTTACATTTATTGGAATCGATTGAAAAATCCTTGGAATTTTTAAAAATATCCTCAATTGATTTAAATCCTTTGAAATCCTTCACATTTATCGAAATCGATTGAAAAATCCTTGGAATTTTTGAAAATATCCTACAATGATTTAAATCCTCTGAAATCCTTTACATTTATTGAAATATATTGAAAAATCTATTTAAAATACCTTTGAATATACCCTAAAGCATTTCAAATCCTTTGAAATCCTTTCCACTTATTGAAATCGATTGAAAAATCCTTGGAATTTTTTAAAATATCCTACAATGATTTAAATCCTCTGAAATCCTTTACATTTATTGAAATATATTGAAAAATCTATTGAAAATAACAAAATTGAACTCTCATGTAGAAAATTGTTTTTTTTTTTTTATTGAAAATTAATTCTAAATAAAAATTTATCTTCTCCATTTTTTTTTAAATTGATATTTTTTGCTCTAAAAAATCTGTCTATTTTGGTAGAAAATTAATATTTTTTGGGTGAAAATTCAACTAATTGGTTGACAATTTATGTATTTTGTTGAAAACTCGTCTTTTTTGGTAGAAAATAATTTTTTTTAATAAAAATGAAGTATTTTGTTAAATATTCCCCATTGTTCGTTAAATCCAACTGCTTCTTTTTTAACATTTGTTTTGTTGAAATATAATATATAATAATAATAATATAATATAAAGTTAAGAATTCATCTTTTTTATTTAATAATTTTATTATTTATTTCCGAATTGAACTATTTTGTTGAAACATCAACAATGTTGTTAAAGTCTTACTTCTTGGTTGATAATTCAACTGTTTTTCTGCCAATTCGTCTTTTGGATTGAAAATTCAACAATTTCATTGAAATTTTATTTATTTCTTGACTAAGAAATTTGGATTTTATTGAAAATTCAACTATTTTATTCCGCACTCATTTTTTGGTTTGAAAATATATCTCTTTCTGTAGGAATACCATATTTTTTTGGAAAAAATGGAATTTTCTGATTAAAAATTAATCTGCTTCAGTTGAAAATTAACTTTCTTCTTAAAAATGATCAATTTAGAGTTGAAAATTCAACTTTTTTGTAAAAACTTCGTATTTTTTTATATGTCAACTATTACTTTTTTCGATGAAAATTCATCTATTTGAAAATTCTACTGCTTTATAGAAAATTTCTCTTTTTGGCTTAAAAATTCCACAATTTCGTATAAAATTCACCTACTTGGTACACAATCAAACTGTTTTGTAGAAAATTCATCTTTTTGTCTTGAAAATTCAATAATTTGATTGAAATTTTGTTTCTTTCTCGAATAAGAAATTTCATTTTATTAAAAATTCAACTATATTGTTGAAAACTCATCCTTTGGTTTGAAAATGTATTCGTTTCTGTAGAAATTTCATATTTTTGGGATAAAAATGCAATTGTCGGATTAAAAATTAATCTGTTTCGGTTGAGAATTAACTTTTTTGTTGAAAACTAACATTTTTACGTCGAAAATTCAACTGTTTTATAGAAAATTGAACTATTTGGTTGAAAATTGATGTATTTTGTTGAAAATTCATCTTTTTTTGGAAAAAAATCAACTTTTTTGGTTACAAATGTAACTGTCTGGTTGTAATCTAATCTGTTGTAGATTTAGTTTTTAAATTAAAAATTCGACTCCTTGGTTGAAAGTTGAAATATTGTGTTAAAAATTAATTTTTTTGGTTGAAGATTCATAATTTTAGTTGAAAATTATTTATTTTCGGTTTAAAATTATTTATTTAAACTGGAAATTTTACTATTTTGTTGAAAATTCAACTGAATGGTTGAAAATTAACTCTTTTGTTGGACATTCATATTCTCGGGTTGAAAATTCAACCCTTTTATAGAAAATTCATCTTTTTGGCCTGAAAATTCTACAATTTCGTATAAAATTCAACTATTTGGTACAAAATTAAATTGTTTTGTAGAAAATTCGTTCTTTTTAATTGAAAATTAATTCTCCTCAGTAAAAATTTAACTGCACAATTTCTGGTTAAAAATTGATATTTTTTAGTTTAAAAATTCAACTTTTTATTCCAAAAATTTTAGAAACGAAAAAAATATGAATTAAAAATTAATCAAATCAAATCTCGACTAACACCACATCAATTGCTTGAAATATTGAGTTGAAAATTCATTTTTTTTGCTAAAAAATTCAACTATTTGTTTAAAAAATTGTGTATTTGATTGAAAATTGAACTATTTGGTTAAAAAATGATGTATTTTGTTGAAAATTTGCCTTTTCTGGTAGAAAATTAATCTTCTTGGTTGAAAATTTAACTATTTTATAAAAAATATATGTATTTGGCTGACAATTCATCTTTTTTGTAGAAAATCAATTTTTTGTTTAAAAATGCAACTGTATTGTTGAAAATTAATCTCTTTTAGTTCAGGATTCAAGTATTTGATTGAAAATTCGTTTTATTTTACTATATTCAACTGTTTATTTATTTGAAATTAACTTTTTTGTTTTGTTTAAATATCAACTATTGCATTTTTTGTCAAAAATTAGTATTTCCAGATTGAAAATGCAACTTTTTTGTAGAGAATTTTTCTCTTTGGCTTGAAAATTGAATAGCCTTGTAGGAAAATTTGTTTTCTTTTATTAAAAGTTAATTTTTTTAACAGGAAATTTAAGTATGCGATTTTTGATTGCAAATTGAGCTTTTATAGTCGAAAATTCAATTTGTTGGTTGAAAACTCGTGTATTTTATTTAAAAATCGTATTTTTGTTAGAAAATGATTCCTTTCGATTTAAAATTTAACTATTTGGTAGAAAAGACATGTATTTTGTTAACAACTTGTTTTTTTTTTGTGGAAAATAATTTTTTTTGTCGAAAAATGTAACTGTATGGTGGAAAATTGATCTGTTTTAATTGAGAATTTAAGTATTTTGTTGAAATTTCTTCTATTATCGTTATATTCAACTGTTTTTTATTTAAAATTAAATTTTTTTTCGAAATACTGGCAAAATAGTGTCAAATAGTGTCAACAGTGTGGTGAATCCGAGGCCTGTAAAATGTGGAACGGTTCCTGAGATTATTAATGCAGAATCCTGTGCTTTGAACTGTACCAAAATGTATTTTCACAATAAAATAATCTTGTTAATAAATATGAAATATGTACAGTTTGATATTCTTTTATGGACGGAGGTACTTTGGCTGCTTTTTGATATCGTCACCTGCTTCCATCACCTTGATCGAGCCTTAAAATATAAAAAGTTGATTGATATTTAAAATTCCTCGAATCGACGGGATGCAAACATTTAATTGATAAATTTTTAATTACCTGTGGATAGCTTGGACTCTACATCTCGCCAATTGTTGACGACAAGACAATAATTCTCGGTTTAATTCGTCATTTTCTTTTCTTAAGGCGTTAATCTTACTACGTAGTTCTTTGGAACGGGTTTGAAATTTTGTCGTGAGCGATTTTGCTTCCTCTTTCCACCTAAAACAGAAAAGAAAAATTAATTAAAATTTAAAAAGTATTCAGAATTCATAGCATAAAAGGTTTTTAAAACAAGAAAAATAAGGTGATTTTCTATGAAAATAGGAGAATAAATTGTTTTAAATAAAATAAATGTATAAGTACCATATTTAATTCAATATGTAACGCATAAGATTTTATTTTTTATTGAGATTTTATGTCGAAGTATATTACATTTTCAAGAAAATAGTTGAATTTTCAACAAAAAAATTAAGTTTCTACCAAACGAAATCAAATTTCAAAGAAAGAGTTGAGTTTTCGAGCTAAAAAGTCAAATGTTTTAGAAAAAAGAGTTGAAATTTAAACCCGAAACGATACCTTTTCAACCAAGAAAGATGATTTTTCAACCAAATAGTTGAATTTCTAACAAAAAAGTTGAATTTTCAAACTACAAAGATGAATTATCAACCGAATGATCGAATTTTCAAACAAAAAATATTAAACTTCAACCACAAACAGTTACATTTTTAACCAAATAGGTGAATCTTTATTTCAAAAAGACGAATTTTTTTAAAAGGCAGTTGAATTTTCAACCAAGAAAGTGGAATTTTTCAACCAAAATCTTTTCTACAAAAAAGATAAATTTTCAATCCAAAAGGACAATTTTTCAACAAATCAGTTGAATTTAACTAAAAAAGACGAAGTTTCAAACAAGACAGTTGAATTTTCAACCGAGAAAGATGAATTTTTAACAAAAAAATTGATTAATTTCCTATCCAAAGACGAATTTTTCACAAATTGGTAAATTTTATTGTAAAAAGATGTTTTTTTAACATGAAAATATAAATTTTGAAGAAAAAAGATGAATTTTCAACCAAAAAGGATGATTTTTTCAACGTTAAAGTTAATACTTCAACAACAAATTTAATTTTAGAACAAGCAGTTGCATTTACAAGCAAATAGTTTCAATTTCAAGCAAGAGACGAATTTGTAACAAATCGAATTTTCAACTTACATAAATAAGTTATCAACCACATGGTTGAATTTTCAAACAAAAAGGAATAAGATTCAACGAAAAACAGTTGCATTTTTAACAAAATAGTCGAATCTTTAAGCCAAAAAGACGATTTTTGTTGGAAAACACATGAATTTTCAACCAAGAACTTTTCTGCCAAAAAATACGAATTTTCGATCCAAAATGACAAATATTCTCTCGAAAAGGACGAATTTTCAACAAAATAGTTCAATTTTTAACTAAACACTAGAATTTTCTACCAAGAACTTTTCTACCAAAAAAGGTGAATTTTCAATCCAAAAATGCGAATATTCAATCCAAAAAGGCAAATATTCTATCCAAAAAGGCACATTTTCAACAAATCAGTCGAATTCAACCAAAACAAAACGAATATTCAAACAAATATTCAAGAGAGATTAATTTTTTAACCAAGAACTGTTCTACTAAAAAAGATGAATTGTCCATCTAAAAGGACGATTTTTCTACCCAAAAAAGACGAATTTTCAACAAATCAATGAAATACAACCAAAAAATACTAATTTTAAAACAAGACAGTTGGTTTTTCTCGCAAGATGAATCTTGAACCAAGAAATTTTTTACCAAAAAAGATGAATTTTCAATCCAAAAGGTTGAATATTCTATCCAAAAAGACGAATTTTTGAACAAGGCAGATGGATTGTCAACCACGAATGATGAATTTTGAACCAAAAAATTTTCTACCAAAAAAGATGAATTTTCAATCCAAAAGGTCGAATATTCTATCCAAAAGGACGAATTTTCACACAAGGCAGTTGGATTTTCATCCAAGAAAGACGAATTTTGAAACAAGAACTTTTCTACTAGAAAAGATGAATTTTCGATCCAAAAGCTTGAATATTCTAACCAAAAAGAAAAATTTTCAAACAAAGCAGTTGGATTTTCAACCAAGAAATGTGAATTTTGAACCAAGAAATTTTTTACCAAAAAAGATGAATTTTCAATCCAGAAGGTTGAATATTCTATCCAAAAAGACGAATTTTTAAACAAGGCAGATGGATTTTCAACCACGAATGATGAATTTTGAACCAAAAAATTTTCTACCCAAAAAGATGAATTTTTAATCCAAAAGGTCGAATATTCTATCCAAAAAGCCGAATTTTCAAACAAGGCAGTTGGATTTTCAACCAAGAAATATGAATTTTGAGCCAAGAACTTTTCAAAAAAAAAAAAATGAATTTTCAATCCAAAAGGTGGAATATTCTATCGAAAAAGACGAATTTTTAAATAATCAGACGAATTCAACCAAAAAAGACGAATATTCAAACAAGACAGTTGAATTCTCAATAAATTTTAATTTTAACTATTCCATTTTTGGTTAAAAATGGAATAGTTAAACGTTTAGTTGAAAAACTTAATTATCAACAACAACAAAATGAATTGTCAACAAAATAGCTCATTTTTCAACCAAATAGTTGGATTTTTATCTAAAAACGATCAATTTTCAATCCAAAACGTAATTTTAGTTACATGTGCAGTTAAAAAAATTAATTTAAAAGAGAAAAAAAAGAATTTTCAACATTAGAGTTGAATTTTCAACTAATAAAATTTATTTTTAACAAAGTAGTTCAACTATCAACCAAGTAGTTTTATTTTCAACCAAGAAAAATCAATTCTCAACAAAAAATGTAATAGCTGAATTTTTAACTAAAAATGATAAATTTTCAACAACAAAAAACGAATTTTCCACAAAATAATTAAATTTTCAACCAATCAAATGCATTTTTATCAAAGTAGTTCAACTTGCAACCAAGTAGTTGACTTTTCTACCAAAAAGTATGACATTTTACCATAATAGTTGAATTTTGAACAAAATAATTAAGTTTTCAACCAAATAGTAGAATCTTTAGTTAAAAGAGAAGAATTCTGAACCAAAAATATAATTGTAGACTTTTAAATCGTGGAGTTTACCACTCACCAGAGTTTAATCGTTTTGGTTGAAAAATCATTTTTCGGTTGAAAATTGACCCTTTTTTTAGAAAATTATTCTCGTTGTTTGCAAATTCATTTATTTTAGTTCAAAATACATTTCTTTGGTTAAAAATGTAACTGATTTGTTAAAAACTTTACTTTGTTGAAACTATCTTTTTTTTGGTTAAAAATTAATTTTTTTTGTGAAAATTCGACTTTTTGGTAGAAAATTAATCTTCTTGTTTGAAAATTCATCTTTTTTGTTGAAAATTAACTGTTTTTGGTTGAAAATTTAATTGTTTTGTTCAAACCTTCTTTTTTGGTTCAAAAATATTTTTTCAACTGAAAATTGAACTATCTCATTTTTGGTCACAAATTTTTCTTTTTAGTTCCAAATTCATTTCTTTCGATGAAAATTTAACTATTTTATTGAATTTTTCTTTTGTTGAAAATTAATTTTTGAACTTAAAAATTAAGTATTTCATTTAAAATTCGTCTTTTTTGTTTAAATTCAACTGTTTTTCGTTTAATATTAAAATCTTTTTTGGTTGGAATATCAACTATTCAATTTTTCGTTGAAAATTTATCTTTTTTGGTGCAAACTTAAACTACTTTGTTGAAAAGTAATTTTTTTAGTTGAAAATTCATCTCTATAGCTGAAAATTCAACTATTCTATTTTTAAATATTCCAATTTTGGTTCAAAATGTTTTTTTCTTTCTTTTATTTGAAAATTCACTTCTATTGTTGCAAATTGAACTATATTGTTGGAAATTTAATTTTTTATTCTGAAAATTTCAAGATTCTAGCATTTTTGGTTAAAATTTTTTGTTTTTATTTGAAAATTTTGTTGAAAATTCGTTTTCTTTTAGTAGAAAATTTACTTTTTCTAGTTAGAACTTCAAATATTTAGTTGGAAATTGATGTATTTTGTTGAAAATTTATCTTTCTAGTAGAAACTTAATTTTCTTGTCTGAAAACCAATTTTTTTGGTTGAAAATTGAATTATTGCATTTTTGGTTCAAAATTTATCTTCATTAGTTGAAAATTCTACTAATGAGTAAACAAAATTTTATCAAAACACGCACTTCGAATTTCTTTCAGTTGACAATAATGCTATGTGTGTAAAATTCAGAACTACACAACAAAAGTGACCAGTAATTAAAATATTAAATTTTTCTCTTCAAACTGAATGACTAACTCTTTTACTTTATTTTACAAGTGAACTGTAAACTTTTATTAATAATTTGTATAAAAAAAGCTATTTTTCATTTATTAAATTTAAATTTTCGCAGAAGGTAAACTCCCCCATCAGAAAGAATTAAGTTTCAACCGAAAATAGTTGGATTTTCTTATTCGGTTTTCCATTGATTCAGTTCGCATTTTAGCGAAAAAACAAGAAAAAAGTGTAAAGAAAATATCTTACTTTGTACTTAATTTTTGATGTATTTCTACCAGATGAGTCAATTCTTTCGTTTTCTCATCAAATCTTTCTTGCAGCACTCTCAAATGCAAATCAGGATTAATCCCTTTATCAAGAGTCTCCAAATTCCTTCTTCCAATTCCAGTTTTTGAATTTGTAGCCTTTCGTAAATCCTCTTGTAAATCCCTAACTTTATTCTCGACGATTTTCCGCTCTTGTTCCCTTTTCTGTAATTCTCGATCAAACGTAGATTGTAAGGAACGCAGTTCCAAGGAGAGATTTTCTTTCTCATCAAGAACTCTTGCTAATTTCCTTTCTAAATTGGAATATCTATTCAGGGCATCCTTCGTTCGGTCATCTGACTCCTTCACTCGATCTTCAACATCCCTCGAACTATTCAATTGCAGACGCTGGAACCTGTCGTTTGAAATAGACAAGCTCTGTTCCAGTTCAAAAATCCGGTGCTCCAGGGTTCGATTTTTCTCATTGTACTTCTTCTGGCAAATCTCCTCACAATTTTGGAACTTGTACTCTGAATCCTTGAGCTTCTGCTCCAAGTCTACAATTTTGGAATTGGCTTGATGCAAATAATCGTCAGAGCCATGACGAACTCTGTTCAATTCTTCTTCTACGAGTCTGCATTCTCTCTGTGCTCGATCTAAGAGAGTTTCCTTTTGCCTCAGTTCTAGCTTCAGTTCCTTCAACTCCAGAGAATATCTCTTGATATTTCTCTCAAAACCTTCTTTTATTTTACTAACTTCTTTTTCGAGACAACTGGTGTATTCGTCTGATATGCTGGCTAAACGGGCCTCTAATTTCATTTTCTCTTCAGAAAGTCGAGCTTCTCTTTGAAGCGACAATTCCTTTTCTCTCACGGCTGATTCGACCAATTCAATCGCTTCTGATACTTTGCTCTTTGCTTCACTATCTTTTGCGAGAACA
Source organism: Andricus grossulariae (assembly GCA_011634705.1). NCBI lineage: Eukaryota > Metazoa > Arthropoda > Insecta > Hymenoptera > Cynipidae > Andricus > Andricus grossulariae. The sequence goes on along the minus strand of JAABKJ010007545.1, from coordinate 125,732,162 downwards.
CCAGCTGCGAATTTCTGTGCCCTGCTCAATTTTTCTTCCAATTCTGATTTTGTTTCCTGCAACCTTTCAGACGCAAGCTTCGCTTTATTTAATTCTTCCTTCAGAGAATCTATAGTCTGCTGACTAATTCTATCTTTTTCGAGAGCTTCTCTCTGGCAAAGAAGTAGTTGCTGCTTGAGATCTTCCTTCTCTCGTTTTAGTTCTTCTAGCTTTTCTTTATTCGATTCCCAGAGCGCTTGATGTTTCAGAAAATGCTCCTTGGCTTGAATAAGTTTCCCTTCGAGGGCGTTAATAGCATCAGAGTAAGATTGCTTGACGTGATTCACTTGCTCTTCGTGAATTCTGGAACCTTTCCCATCTTTTTGGAAAGCTTTGAGTTCCTCTTCCAAAACGTCGATTGCTTTCAGTGACATTTGCCACAGTTGGAACATGGAATCTTTTTCCATTTGGAGAATTGCAATTCGTTTTTCGAGATTCTCGAGCATTTCTTTATCTGGTAAATTAACATCAGAGGTTTCAGAATGACACCGTGTGAAACAGTCTCGTGCCAGGTCACCAGCATTTTTACTCTCAGTGCGAAGCGTTTCTACTTCATGCCTTAGTTGAATTTGTTCTGTCTGAAAATTCAATTAAAAATTTAACAATTCAGTCTTGGAATATTTTTCTTATTATATTTACTTTAATTTTACAGATTTCGTGTGAATTTCCGTTTCTTTTTTTACCTTTTTTTAAAAAATGCTATTTTTTTAAAGAAAAATACGGCTAATTGACTTTTTTCTGTCTTTCGCAAATTTTGGCTATACTTAGTTTCAATTTTAATCGCAATGAAACTTTTAAAATTGAAATTGAAAACTAGAAAAAATTGTACGAAAATATTAAATTTTAAATAGTTTCTCATTGAGGTAGGTAATTAATAATAAGTTAGTAGTTAATTATTAAATAAAAGTTATTTTTCAAACAAATAGTTCAATTTTCGACCCAAAAGCAGGAATGTTCTACAAAACAATTGAATTTTCAACCAAAAAAATATATTTTTCAACCAAATAGTTGAATTTTCTACCAAATTGATAAAATTTTTAAGCAAAAAAAAAAGTTAATTTTCAAACAAATTGTTGAATTTTCTATAAACCAGTTGAATTTTTAACCAAAAGTCATGAATGTTCCACAAAAATGTTAATTTTTAACCAAATAGTTCAATTCTCAACCCAAAAAAATTAATTTTTCCACAAAACAATCGAATCTCAAACCCAAAAATATGATTTTCAAACAAAAATGTTAATTTTCATTCAAATACTAGAATTTTCAACAAAAAAAGTTTAATTTTTACAAACAAAAAACACGACTTTTCTACAAAATAATTAAATTTTCAACCCGAAAATATGAATTTTCACCAAACAAGGTATTTTTCTAGACAAAAGTAGAATTTTCGTCCAAAATTGTTGATTTTTTAAGGTAAAAAGACGAATTTTTTACACGAAAGTTTAATTTTCAACCAAAAAATATGAATATTAAAAGAAAAGTTAATTTTCAAACAAGTTGTTGAATTTTCTACAAAACAGTTGAATTTTTAATCAAAAGTCATGAATTTTCCATAAAAATGTTAATTTTTAACCAAATAGTTCAATTCTCAACCAAAAAAAAAAAAAATTTCTACAAAAAAATTTAATTTTTAACCCAAAAATATGGATTTTCACCAAAAAAGTTATTTTTCAACACAATAGTCAATTTTTCAACCAAAACTATAAGTTTTCAAACAAGAAGTTAAATTTCAACCAAGACAAGAAAATTTCTACGAAAAAATTAAATTTTCATGAAAAAAATAGTTTTCAAACGAGTAGTTAAATTAGTAGAATATATAGCAGAATAGTAGTAAGAATAGAAGTTTCAACCAATATAATTGCATTTTTTACGAAAAAAAAGGATTTTCTACAATATAATTAAATTTACAACCCGAAAATATGTATTTTCAATAAAAAAAGATTCATTTTTAACAAAATAGTTAACTTTTTCCACGAAAATAGTTGAATTTCCAATCAAATAGTTCAATTGTCAACCAAATAGTTTCATTTTCAAAAAAATATTTAAATTTTCAATAAAATAATATAATTGTAGACTTTGAAACCCGAAAAGATAAATTTTGAATAAAATAGTTAATTATTAACAATGAAAAATGAATTTTCTACCAAACAAAGATTAATTTTTATCCCAAAAGGACGAATTTTCTATAAAAAAAAAAAAATGTTCAACAAAACAGTTGAATTTTCGAACAAACAATATAACTTTTTCACAAAATAGTTGAATTTTGAACGAAATAATAAAATTTTCAAGAAAATAGTTGAATTTTCAACCAGAAAATATTATTTTTAACAAAATATTAAACTTTTTTCACGCAAATAGTTGCATTTCCAATCAAATAGTTCAATTGTCAACCAAATAGTTAAAGTTTAAACCAAAAAGTTAAATTTTCAATGAAATAATATAATCGTAGCCTTTGAAAACCGAAAAGATCAATTTTCAATAAAAAAGTTAATTGCTAACAATGAAAGATGAACTTTCCACCAACAAAGATTAATTTTTAATCCAAAAGGACGACTTTTCTATCAAAAAAGACAAATGTTCAATAAAACAGTTCAATTTTCGAACAAAAAATATAAATTTTCAACAAAATAGTTGAATTTTGAACAAAATAATTAAATTTTCAAAAAAATAGTTGAATTTTCAACCAGAAAAGATTAATTTTTAACAAAATAGTTAACTTTTTTCACGAAAATAGTTGAATTTTCAATCAAATAGTTGAATTGTCAACCAAATAGTTTAATTTTCATCAAAATAGTTAAATTTTCAATCAAATAATATAACTGTAACCTTTGAAACCGGAAAAGCTAAATTTTGAATAAAATAGTTAATTATTAACAATGAAAAATGAATTTTCTATCAAAAAAGATTAATTTTTAATCCAAAAGGACGAATTTTCTATCCAAAAAGACAAATGTTCAGCAAAGCAGTTGAATTCTCGAACAAAAAATATAACTTTTCAAAAAGAAGGTGAATTTTGAACAAAATAATTAAATTTTCAAAGAAATAGTTGAATTTTCAACAAAAAAAGATTAATTTTTAACAAAATAGTTCACTTTTTTCACGAAAATAGTTGAATTTCCAATCAAATAGTTCAATTGTCAACCAAATAGTTTAATTTTCATCAAAATAGTTAAATTTTCAATCAAATAATATAACTGTAGCCTTTGAAACCCGAAAAGATAAATTTTCAATGAAATAGTTCATTGTGAACAATGAAAGATGAATTTTCTATCAACAAAGATTAATTTTTAATCCAAAAGGACGAATTTTCTATCCAAAAAGACAAATGTTCGACAATATAACTTTTTACAAAATAGTTGATTTTTGAAAAAAAAAATTAAATTTTGAACTAAATAGTGGATGTATTTAACCAAATAGTTGAATTTTCAACAAAAAAGATGAATATTCAACCAAAGAGGTGAATTTTCAACTAAAATGAATCCAAAAAATATAACCCAAAAATATGAATTTTCAAAAAAAAAAAATGATTTTCAACCAAATTTTTGAATTTTGTACACACCATTTTTTGTCAACGAAACTAATATTTTTCAACCCAATAAGTGAATTATTGTCTACAAAACAATTGAATTTCCAACAAAAAAGATGAATTTTAAACAAAAATGTTAATTTTTAACCAAATAGTAGAATTTTGAACCAAAAGAGTTGAATTTTTTAAACTAAAAACGATTTTTGATATTTTTAGCCAAAAAGACTAATTTTATTTTTAAAAAGTTTTATTTTCAACTCAGAAAAATTTACTTTAAAAAAATAATTAACTTTTTTACGATAATAGTTGAATTTTCAAAAAAATAGTTCAATTGTAAACCAAAATAGTTTAATTGTTGATGACGAATTTTCTATCCAAAAAGATGAATCTTCAACAAAGCAGTTACATTTTCGACCGAAAAATATAACTTAAAAAAATAGTTCAATTTTGAACTAAATAATTAAATGTTAAACAAAATAGTGGAATTTTTAACCAAATAGTTGAATTCTCATCGCATTTTTAAACAAAAAAGATGACTTTTTAACACAATATTTGAATTTTCAAGCAAAAAGGACTAATTTTGTAGAAGACAGTTTAATTTATCGCAAAACCAGAAGTTTCAACCAAAAAATATTAATTTTTAACAAAATAGTTAACTTTTTTCACATATAATAGTTGAATTTCCAATCAAATAGTTCAATTGTCAAACAAATTGTTTAATTTTCAACAAAATAATTAAATTTTTAATCAAATAATACAATTGTAGATTTTGAAACCCGAAAAGATAAATTTTCGATAAAAACTTAATTGTCAACAATGAAAGATGCATTTTCTACCAACAAAGATTGATTTTTAATCCAAAAGGACGAATTTTCTATCCAAAAAGACAAATTTTCTACAAGGCAGTTGAATTTTCAAACAAAAAATATAACTCTTTAACAAAATAGTTGAATTTTGAACAAAATAATTAAATTTTCAACAAAATAGTTGAACTTTAAGCCAAAAAGGATGAATTTTCAACAAAAAAGTTGAATTTTTGGTAAAAAAAGATGATTTTTCAATAAACTAATAGAATTTTTAAACAAAAGTGATGAATTCTGTACCAAAAATATAATAGTCTGAAAATTCCAGGACAATATGTAAAATCACAATTTTTATATATTATTTTTTCAAGGGCGGAATTATATTTCTGTAATTTTACACTATTATTGCCTGGTATTTTATGTTCAATTATTATTGAAAATGTACATTGAATTGTTTCCAGTCTATTTTTAATATTTGGAATAAAATATCGGAAAAATTTACTCCAAAATAAGACACATACCTTACAAATGGTTAATTCCTCTTTCAGAGTCTCGACAATCTCCGCATACTCTTGAATAATTGGATTTTGATCCTCAATGCTATAAATTTGCAAACAAAAAATTTAATTTATATCAATAATAAATAAAAATGCAAAACCTTCGAATTAAAAAAATAAACTTAACCACTTACCGGATTTTTCTAACGTCTATTTCTGACTCCATTATTTTATCCTTCAACATTATTTATGGCCCAAATAATCCTCTATAATCTACCATAATTTTGCAACAAAATTAACGGATACAATATCGTTTTACTCAAAATTTTGGAGTTTCATTTCAGATGTAAACAATTATCTAACCTCTCCTCAACTGTCACTTATCCAACATCTAGAGTTCTAGATTACCGACCGATAGGAACATCGATCGATAATATTGTGTGGAAATAAAAACAAAATAATTGTTGTAATTATGATATCCTTGAAAAATGAAAATGTTAACAATTTTTATTGTAATTCGTTGATTTTGAAAGTTTAATTTTTGTCGAAATTTATCAAAATTAATTATATTTATTAATATTGAATATTTTTCAAAAAATTCCGCTCGAATGTAGATCCTGCAATTACCGCTAGAAAGCGCTAGCTAGTATAGTCCAAGTTCCGCGAAAATTCAAATGGGAAAATCAAAATTTTTTAGTTATACAAATTAATAATAAAAGTTTATAGCTAATTAATTTAATAAATTGAAATTGTAGGTTATTTAGTTTCAATAAATTAATTTTTCAAGTATTGGCTAGTTTCTTTTCGTAGTTCTGAATTTCGTAATTATAAAATTACCACATAAAAAAAACTAATTGTTAACAAAATAGTTAAATCTTCAATAAAAGAAATGAATTTTAATTTAAAAAAAAATGAATTTTCAACCAGGAAGAATATTCTTCGAGAAAAAAGACGAATTTGGAACCGCATAGTTCGACTTTCAGTTAAAAAAAATTAATTATTAAAAACGAAAAACACGAATTTTCAACAAAATGTATGAATTTTATACCAAATAGTAGTTGAATTTTTATCTAAAAAAAGTAGATTTTCAATCAAAAATGGAAGTTAAATTTTCAGTTGCAAAAAAAAATAATTTACAACCGAAAAAAACGAATTTTCGACAAATTAGTTGAAATTTCATGTGAACAAATTAATTTTCAATTGAAAAAGATAAATTTTCAAACAAGAATCGAATAGTTACATTTTAATTGTTGCAAAATTAAATTTCAACAAGAAAAAAAAATGAATTTTCAACAAAATAGTTAAATTTCCAACCAAAGAGATAAATTTTAAACCAAGAAGAATAATGTTCTACAAATCAAAATAGATATTAATAATTTTCAACTACAAAAACTAATTTTGAACAAAAAATAGTTCAATTTTTGGTAAAAAAAATAATTTTTATTAATTCCAATAAAAAAGATAAATTATCAACCAAAAATATTAATTTTCAACTGAAAATGTAATATTTCATATTTCAATACAGAAAATTATTAATTTTAAATTAAAAGTCGTTGAATAACCCGAAGAAGTCAAATTTTCAAAAAATTAGTTGAATTTTCAAATAAAAAAGATAAATTTTTAATAGCATATATGAATTTGAAATAAAAATATCATTTTTTAACCCAAAATGTAACAGTTGAACTTTCAGGTAAAAAAATTAATTATTAAGAAACAAAAAAAAACGAATTGTCAACCAAAAATGGAATATAGTTACATTTTCAGTAGAAAAAAAAGAAAAATTAATTTGCATCCAAAAAACAAACGTGTTTTCAACAAAATTGTTAAACTTTCAAATAAAGAAATTATTTTCAAAGTGAAAAAAAATACAATTTTAAACATGAAATACATATTTAAATTTTCAGTTAATTTTCGACATAAAAAATACGAATTTTCAACAAAATACTGAAAATTTCAGAAGAATAATTTTCTACTAAAAGAGAAAATTTCTCTATAAAATACATGACTTTTCAGAAAAAAAAAAAAAAAATTACAGCAAAAATTGGAATGGTTAAATTTTCAGTTTAAAAATTAAAATTAATTAAAAAAGTCGAATTTTTAATAAATTAGTTGAATTCTCAAATTAAAAAGATGAATATTTTACCAAAAATTAAATAATTAAATTTATAGTTGAAAACAATTAATTTTCAATTAAAATACGAATTTCGAACAAAATAGTTACATTTTTGGCCAAAAATAAAAAAAGTAAAATTTTCACTTAATTAAAAAAAATAACTTTTCAACAAAGTAGTTCAACTTATTTCAAGTAAAAAAAATGAAGTCAAGAAAAAAGATAATCTTCGATATTTCAATCCAGAAAGATATTAATTTAAAATTAAAAGTAGTTAAATTAACCGAAAAAGTCCATTTTATTACAAATTAGTTGAATTTTCAAAGAAAAAAGATTGATTTTCAGCCAAAAATGAAATCATTAAATTTACAGTTAAAAAATGTAATTTTATAAAAAAATGAATTTCCAACAAAATACTTGAATTTTCAACAAAATAGTTAAATTTCCAAAAAAATGGTTAAATTTCAAACAAAATAGTCCAATTTTCAATTTAAAAAAAAAAAATGTTCAATAACGTAGTTTAACTTTTCACCAAACAGTTGCATTTTTAATTTAAAAACAATTTTCAACTAAAAATGGAACACCTAAATTGTCAGTTAATTAATTTGCAAAAAAAAAAAATTAAATGTGCAACCAGATAGATGAATCTTCAAAAAAATTGGTGAATTTAAAAATAAAAAACATTTTTCAACCAAGAAAGAAAACAAATTCCAACCAAATTACTGAATTTTAAAGTAAAAAATTTGAATTTTCTACAAAACAGTTGAATTTTCAACCCGAAAAAATATATAACGATTTTGGACAATTATGAACAAAAATAAAAGTACAGAACTTGTTAGCATGAGAAACAACAAAGGTGAAATGCTATATGATACAGACGGATGTATGATATATATATAATATGTTATATATAATTATATATATTATATATAAGATATTATAAAATTGCCGAAATGTAAAAATCTTGAATAATAAAATTCCCGAACATCTTATAATATTACCGAATTTGAAAATTTCCGAATAATAATATTAAATGAAAAATTTAAGTTTTCAAAAATTTTTGTTTGAATTTAAAATAACAATGATTGTATAAAATTTGTAATAAAAAATAAATGTAAGAACATGTGCGCCTCAAACGAAAAAAAAATTTCTCTGAGCACTGATTTACCTAGAAATTTATTTCTAATTCATTTTTTAAATTAAATATTCCAGTTTTGAGAACGTACAAATCAATATTATAAACTGTCGGCAATTTTATTGATCAAGAATTTTTCAATTCGGTAATATTATAAACAGTTCGGGAATTTCATTATTCGGGAATTTTCCCATTCGAGACTTTTATATTTCGACAATTTTATCATTTCGGCAATTTTAATATTCAAGAATTTTATAATGTCGGGAATTTTATTCTTCCGGATTTTCCAATCGTCCTTTCCGAAATAAAAAAATGCCCCATATTATAAAATTGGCGAAATATAAAAATCCCGAATAGGAAAATTTCCGAATGAAAAAATTCCTAAACAGTTCATAATATTACCGAATTTGAAAATCGCCGAATTATAAAACATTTGACACTGTAAAATTCTCGCTTTCAAACAATTACAGGAATTGTTTTTTAATAAATACTATTTATTAATTCAAAATACAATAATTAAATATTTTTGATGCAAGACAATTTTTTTGAATTGTATTCAAAAATAATTTTAAAAACACGTGAGCCTTGAATAAAAAATCAATAAAAATTTCCAAACAAACTTTGCAGGATTCAATTCAGCACTGATTTATCTCGAAGTTCCTTTTTAATTTTTTTTTCAAAATAACAATTCGATTTTTGCGACTATTTTTTGTAATTTTAAAAAAATAATATTTACATTTTCATACAAAATTTTTCATTCAGAAATATATATATATTTTTATAACTAATGTTATTTTCAATACGATCAATTAAAAAAACTTTAAATATTTAAAAAAATTTTGTGGTAAAAATATTTAATTATTTTATTTTCAAGAAAGAGATAATATTTAGCAACAACAAAAAAATTTTTTCATTGTTCAAATTCGGGGTTTAGATTCGGTCAGCGAATTTCTATAACTTTAAATAACTGTTAAGAAGAATAAATTTTAAACTGTTTTTTTCCGTTTATAAAAGATTATAATTTAAAAATGTTAGAAGTTTAAAATTCTGGTAGTTGAATATTCATTAATATAATATTGTTAAGAGTAATTTATTTGCCTTGCACTTATATTTATTTTTTTGCAGTTGTTGCATCTTGAAGATTATCTTTTTGGTTATTATTATTTGCTTGAAAATTCCATAATTTTGTTAAAAAATCATACTTTTTGGTTGAAAATTCAACTGTTTTGTTGAAAATTCGTCTTTTAGGGTTGAAACTTCAACCATTTTCGTAGAAAATTTACCTTTTTTAAATTCATATCTTAGTGTTGAAAATTTAACTAAAATCTTTTTTTGATGAAAATTCAACTATTTTTTGTTGTTGAAAATTTGTCTTTTTAATTTAAAAGTTCATCAATTTTAGTAGAAACTGTATTTTTCTTGGAGAACAATGCAACTGTTTCGTTGAAAATTCAACAATTTTGTTAGAATGTCTTTTTGGGAAAAAATTGCAACTGCTTTTTAAAAATTCATCTTTTTGCGTTGTAAATGCAACTATTTTCGTAGAAAATTAACTTTTTATTTCAAATTTATCCCTGAGTGTTGAAAATTCAACTGAAATCTTTTTTTGGTGACAATTCAACAATTTTTTGTTATTCAAAATTTGTTTTAATTTTTTTAATTTGAAAATTCATCAATTTTGGTAGAAAGTATATTTTTCTTGGAGAAAAATGCAACTGTTTCGTTGAAAATTCAACAATTTTTTTCAGAAAGTCATCCTTTTTGGTTGAAAAATCAATTTTTTTGTTAAAAATTCGTCTTGTTGGGTTGAAAATTCAACTATTTCATGGAAAATTTACTTCTTGTTTAAAATTCGTATTTTAATATTGAAAAGTCAAACTAAAATCTTTTTTGGATGAAAATTCAACATTTTTTTTTAATTTGTTTTTTTAATTTAAGAATTCATATATTTTAGTAGAAATTGAATCTTTTTTTTGATCAAAATGCTGCTGCTTTTTAAAAATTCGTCTTTTTGGGTTGAAATCTCAACCATTTTCGTAGAAAATTTACTTTTTTGAAAATTCATATCTTAGTGTTGAAAATTCAACTGAAATCCTTTTTTGGATGAAAATTCAACTATTTTTTGTTGTTGAAAATTTGTCTTTTTGATTAAAAAATTCATATATTTCAGTAGAAATTGCATCTTTATTGTATAAAATTGCAACTGCTTATTAAAAATTCGTCTTTTTGCGTTTGAAGTTCCACTATTTTCGTAGAAAATTAACTTTTTATTTAAAATCCATATCTTAGTGTTGAAAATTTCACTGAAATCCTTTTTTGATGAAAATTTAACCATTTTTTTTCACATTTTTTTCAATTTAAAAATTCATCTATTTTAATTGAAATTAAACCGTTCTTGGAGGGAAATTTAACTCTTTGGTTGAAAATTTAACAATTTTGTTAAATAGTCATGCTTTTTGTTTGAAAATTCAACTGTTTTGTTGAAAATTAGTCGGGTTGCGTTAAAAATTCAATTATTTTCGTAGAAAATTTACTTCTTGTTGAAAACTCATATTTTGATATGGAAAAGTAAATAAAATCTTTTTTGTAATAAAATTTCATCTTTATTGGATAAAAATGCAACTGCTTGTTTGAAAATAAATCTTCTTTGCTTGAGGATTCAACTATTTTTTTTTTAATTTGGTTCAACCACTTCGTTAAGAAATCATTTTTTTGATAAAAATACTTATTTTTAGTTGAAATTAGTAAAAGTTGAACTACTTTGTTGAATTTCTTTTAAATTCAGGTTCATCTCATTAGTTGAAAATTTAACTATTTTATCAAGAATTAATTTTTTTCTGAAAATTCGTATTTTCTGATTGAAAATTCAATTTTCGCATGAAAAATTCGTCTTTTGGCTTGAAGCTTTGACAATTTAGATAAATTTTTTTTTCTTTCATGACTGAAAAATATTTATTGGTTGAAATGTCGTCTTCTTGGTTTTAAAATTAATTTTTTTGGATGAAATTTCTTTTTTTCTTGGTTGAAATATCAACTGTTACACTTTTTTTATTGAGAATTTATCTTTTCGGACTGAGAATTCAATTCTTTTGTTAAAAATTTAATTATTTTGTTTAAAATTTAAGTTTTTTCTAAATGTAATCTTGTATGGTAGAAATTTTTTTTGTTCACAATGAATGAATAATCGTTTATAATATTGGATGTTAATTTTGGCTTCAGGGTCAGAATAAATAATTCAATTATTTAGTATAAATAGATAAATTTACTTTTTGTTTAAAACTTGTATTTTAATATTGAAAATTCAAACTAAAATCTGTTTTGGATAAAAATTCAAAAATTTTTTGAAAATTTGTCTTTGTATTTCGAGAATTCATATATATTAGTAGAAATTTCATCTTTTTTGAACGAAAATGCAACTGCTTATTAAAAATTCTTCTTCTTGCGTTGGAAGTTTGACTATTTTCGAAGAAAATTAACTTTTTATTTCAAATTCATATCTTAGTGTTGAAAATTCAACTGAAATCCTTTTTTGATGAAAATTTAACTATTTTTTTCAATTTTTTTTTTTAAACAAAAAATTTATCTATTTTACTAGAAATTAAACCGTTCTTGGAGAGAAATGTTACTTTTTGATTGCAAATTTAACAATTTTGTTAAAAAGTAATGCTATTTGGTTGAAAATTCAATTATTTTCGTGGAAAATTTACTTCTTGTTGAAAACTCATATTTTGATATGGAAAAGTAAATAAAATCTTTTTTGTATGAAAATTTCATCTTTCTTGGATAAAAATGCAACTGCTTGTTTCAAAATAAATCTTCTTTGCTTGAGGATTCAACTATTTTGTTTAAAAAATTTGGTTCAACCACTTCGTTAAGAAATCACTTTTTTGATAAAAATACTTATTTTTAGTTGAAATCAGTAAAAGTTGAACTACTTTTTTTGATTTTTTTTTAAATTCAGGTTCATCTCATTAGTTGAAAATTTAACTATTTTATCAAGAATTAATTTTTCTCTGAAAATTCGTATTTTCTGATTGAAAATTCAATTTTCGCATGGAAAATTCATCTTTTGGCTTGAAGCTTTGACAATTTAGATAAATTTGTTATCTGTCATGACTGAAAAATAATGATTGGTTGAAATGACGTCTTCTTGGTTTTAAAATTAATTTTTTTGGATGAAATTTCATTTTTTTGGTTGAAATATCATTTATTAGACTTTTTTGTTGAGAATTCATATTTTTAGGTGGAGAATTAAATTATTTTGTTGAAAATTCATATTTTTATTTGAAAATTCATCTCTTTGGTTTAAAGATGAACTATTTTGTTGACAATTTTTTTTTTAATTGAAAATTCAACTGTGTGAGTAAAAGTTGAACTACTTTCTTGATTTTTTTTTATTTAGTTTCATCTCGTTGGTTGAAAATTTAACGATTTTATTAAAAATTAATTGTTTTCTGAAAATTCGTATTTTCACGCCAATATGGCGTCGATTAATCTCACTCTAGACGGCTAATTTCATCGGACTCGCGTTTATCTGTCACGCGCGCTCTTTCTTGCTGCATCCAATCATTAACTATTCTCCATTGCGAAATACAGACCTAGTTGCGAAACATGTTGATCTAATTAGCAGCTACGTTTCTTGCCAAAGCTCCAACTTTTCTCAGCGAAATTTGCATTTAAGCTCATAAATATTTAGCAAAAAACTTCCTTTGCTAAACTAAAGTCTAAAGAAAAATAAATTTCAAAACTCTGCAAAAAATTAGAGCTGATTTCGAATATTAAGCAACTCCTTTCAGCAGATTCATACTTATCAAATCATAGAAATTCGAAATTCTGAAAAAAAATATTGGCATTTACCAGATTGCCACAAAAAAAACTTTTTCAAAATTAATTGATTGAAATTTATTGAAATTAAACTGGTTTTTTATTTTGAACAAAATAATTTTGAGAAAATATGTAAAAACATTTGAAAACATTTTTAATGATTTCCTAAAACTTCGTAAAAGAATATAGAAGATTGCAAAGTAACATTTTTCAATTTTGCATGATTACATATTTTTGGAAAAAATACGAACAAGTTTGAGAGATATTTAAATGTTTTGGAAAGATTACAAAAAAATGTATTAAAAACAAAATGTAGATTTTTGAAGATTCAAATCAAAAATTTTAGAAGCTTTCTGAGCATTTTGAAAGGTTTCACGAGAATAAAAAAATATTCTTAGGATTTCTGGGAAAATTTTAAATGATTTTTTATTTCACAAAATTTGTTTTTCAATAATATTTTAAAAGATTTAAATACATTTCAAAATATTGTCAATAATTTTAGGAAAGAATAGTGAAGATTTGAAGGATTATTAAGAAATCATAAGGATTTAAAGTTTTTCAAAAATTTCCAAAATTATTTAAAATTTGACAAGATTCCAAAAACCTTCAAACAAAACGTAGCTTTCTGCAGATTTTGGAATTAAAATTTTATGTTTTTAAATGTCTTTGAATGGTTTCAAGATTGAAAAATGAATTTTAAGAAAATATTTTTAAATATTTTAAAACATTACGTTACATTTAGAAACGAGTGCGGAAGATTTTAAGACTATTTTAGGAATAAATCAAGTTAGTTTAAGTCGAAAAAAGAGTTAAATTTTCAACAAAAAAGATAAGCTTTCAACAAATTAGTTAATTTATTAACAAAATAAGTTTTCAACAAAATATTTGAATGTTCAAACAAATTTTTGAATTTTCAAACTATAAAGATAAATTTTGAACCAAAGCAAAGCAGTTAAATTTTCGACCAAAAATATGATTTAAAACAAAATTTGAAGTTTCAAGAAAACAGTTCTATTTGTTACAAAATGGTTACATTTTGCACCCAAAAACAGTTGAATTTTCAATCAAATAGTTTAATTTTTATGCGGAGGAGTTGAATTTTCAACAAAATACTTAAATTTTCAAAAAAATAGTTAAATTTCGACAAAGAAGAATAATTTTCAACCAAAAGGACAAATTTTCTGTCCAAATAGACGAACTTTCAAGAAAGCAGTTCCATTTTCGACCAAAAAAGATGATTTTTAAAAAAATATTTGAAGTTTCAAGAAAACTGTTCTCTTTTCTACAAAATAGTTGAATTTTTCACCAAAAGGACTTTCCAGCCAAAAAGAGTTGAATTTTCAATCGAATAGTTAAATTTTTATGCTAAGGAGTTGAATTTTTAACAACATAATTGAATTTTCCAAAAAATAATTAAATTTCGACTAAGAAGAATAATTTTCAACCAAAAAGATGAATTTTCAACTAAAAAAACCTTTTTCTAACAAAAAAGATGAAGTTTGAAACTAAAAAAGATCAATTTTTAACAAAAAAGGATTAGTGACATTTTTGTGGTGAAGTAATTATCAATAATAAAATATGAATTTTCTACAAAACAGTTTAATTTTGTACCAAATTCAATCCAAAAAGACGAATTTTCTATAAAACAGTTGAATTTTCAAACCAAAAATAAGAATTTTCAGCAAAAAAGTTAATTTACAACCGATTAGTTTAAATTTCAACAAAAAAGTTAAATTTTCAATTTTTAAATTTAATTTTTAACAATGAAAAAGGCGAATATGTAACTAAAATTTTTAATTTTAAACAAAACAAAATAACTTTCAAGAAAGTAGTTCAAATTTCAATCAAGGAGTGAATTGCAACATAAAGAAAGAGATTTTCGACTAAATAATTAAATTTTCTACCAAACTGATAATTTTCGAGACAAAAATAAGAATTTTTTACGAAACAGTTGAATTTTCAACTCAAAAATGTGAATTTTCAACAGAAAAGCTAATTTTCAACTAAAACAGATTAATTATTGACCAGAGAGTTGCAGTTTCAAGCATAAAAGATTAAATTTCTCCAGAAAGAGATACATTTTCAAAAAAAAAATATAGTAAATCTTAAAAATTAAAGAATTTTCCATTTTTACAGTTTACAATAAAAAATTTCTGTAATTTTGATCATATATATTCGAATTTTTTTTTTCAATACAAAAGATTTGGAATTGAAAACTATTTGATTTCCAAAAGCATCCAAATTTAAGAATTTTTAATTATAATTTATACATCTCTAAAATTCAAGGGTTTCCAATTGTAACTTTTTAATATTGTAGGACTTTTAATTGAAAATCATCGATTTAAATTCAATCAAAATAATTGAAAAGTTTATGATTTAAAAATTTTCCATTGTTCAATTTTCAAAATTCTAATCTGAAATTATTTAGCCTTGAACGTTCTTAAAATTGACCAATTTTTAAAATTTCAGTCTGAAATTTCTTATTTTTGAAAGCTTTTAATAAAAAATTGTTCAATTTCATGTTATTAAATTTTAAACGCTCTTAAATACAAGAAATTAAATTGGGATTTTAAAAAATTTTTAATAATCCAATTTTCCATACTCTAATTTGAAAATATTTCATTTGTAGCGTTTTGAAATTGTCCTATTTTCGAAATTTCAATATGAAATCATTCAATTTCCAGATTCTTCAATTCAAAATAAATTTGATCAATTTTGAACTCTTTGAATTCAAAATGATACAATTTCAACTCCTTTCTAATGAACAGTTCTAATTAACATTTAAATTTTCAACCAAGAAGTATGACCTTTTAAGAAAAAATTGTTGAATTTTCAACAAAATAATTAAATTTTGAACCAAATAATAAAACTTTCAAATAAAAAAGAAGAATAGGTTCTATTGCTTCAGTTCGAATTTAAATGGGCAGATGAAAAAAGGGGAAGATTGTGAAGCCTGCGATAACCAAATAGGATTTTCGATCACTTATAGACTAAAAAAACATATAAGTTCATTTTTAATACATGGAAAATTTTGTGACACTATTTTTACACTGTTTACAAAAAATGTTGACACTATTTACACTATTTTTGATCTCTAAAATGAGTCCGAGGCCTGAGTTTGGGATTTAATTTGGGGTTGAAACATGGGTTGAGAAGGGTTGAAGAGGATTGAAAAAATGCTTCGGATTGTTTCGAGATAAGCCGAATGGGTTCGAACTGCAAACAAAATTTGAAATTGAATTACGAAATATAAAAAAATGATGAAAGCACGCACGCTCAAGCGCGTGAACGATCTCGTAGAATTAGAATTGAAGAAGTCGCAAAACGTTCGCCCAAGTTGGGCAAATACGAGTAACGTGAGCTTCCTTACACCGTACGCTAGTTGTAGACTTAAATTCTTAAATGGGGATAAGCGTAGCTGAGGCCTAACTCTGGAGCATGGGAGGGAGTAGAGAGCAAGCGTCCAGTCTCTCGTCATCTCATGCGCCAAGGTTACGTCTCAGTTACGCTTATCCCCACTCTGCCCCCACTCTGCCCCCACTCTGCGAATAGCGTACGGTGTAAGGAGGCCCAGTGAGCCTCCTTACACCGTACGCTAGTTGCAGGCCTAAACTGCTCAAGTGGGGATAAGCGTAGCTGAGGCCTAACTCTGGATCATGGGAGGAACTAGAGAGCAAGCGTCCAGCCTCTCACCGGACCGAGTAACACCGGCGAGCCTACAGTAGGCCGGCTTACTGTAAGCTACCTTAAATTAGAGAGCCCAAATTTGCGTCGGCGCAGAAGCCACAGGGACTCCACGTGTGTGACAGAGAGCCACTACCGAAAACGCTTTTGCACCGACGCGAAACTGAGCCTCCTTACACCGTACGCTAGTTTCAGGCTTAAACTGCCTAAGTGGGGATAAGCGTAGCTGAGGCCTAACTCTGGAGCATGGGAGGGAGTAGAGAGCAAGCGTCCAGTCTTTCTTCCTCTCATGTGCCAAGGTTACGTCTCAGTTACGCTTATTTCCACTCGGCCCCCACTTAAGCAATTTAAGCCTGCGAATAGCGTACGATGTCAGGAGGCTCACTGAGCCACTCTCGTATTTAAGGTAGCTTAATTTAGGCATGCTTAATGTACGCCCTCTGGTGTAACCGGGTTCACCGTCTCATCCGCCAAGGTTAGGTCTGATTTACGCTTACCCCCACTCTGCCCCCACTTAAGCAGTTGTAGCCTGCGAATGGCGTACAGTGTAAGGAGGCTCAGTGCTGACTTTCTATTCCTCCGTCAACCTCCGTACGGCTTTAACGCTACGTTTAACTCCATTAAATGATTAAATCTCGTCGCCAGCCTATGGCTTTCTGGTACTTCTTCCTCTGGATGCCGCACCAGTTTCCCTCTGCGCCTTGTTCTTCCACTCGAGATCCTTCTGATCCCGTGGCGAAGTAGGTTCACTTTCTTTAATCCTTTCATAAAACGTGCTCCTGATTCTGAAACGACTCCCTGATAGAGCAGGCTTCTAAAGTCCTGAATGAAGATTAGCAATCTCGAATTCCGCAAAATAAAGTGGGAATTTAAAATTCATAGGCACCTACCTATATTTTTGGTTTTTAAAGTTGACAACTTTTTTCTATTATTGGGACGAATTTTCACTTTTTCTGAATTTTATTGTATATATTATTGTATTTTATTGTAGATTTGATTTCTGACAAGAATTTAGAAAGAAGTAAAACCAAAAGAATTTGCAACTACAAGAATCTATTGAAACGTACAGATTTTGCGGCCCAAAAGTTTATCTTTTTCGACCTAGGATTAAATATTTGGAATATCCATGGTGGAAAATTTGTTACAAAAAAGTACAAAATAACAAAAACAATTTTTACAAAAATCTACAAATAAATACAATAAATTTCAACCAAAATTACAGAAAAGTACAACTTTTTTCTATTATTGGGACTAATTATGTACTTTTCCCGTATTTTATTGTATATATTGTTCTATTTTATTGTAGATTTGATTTCTGACAAGAATTTAGAAAGAAGTAAAACTAAAAGAATTTTCAACTACCAGAATCTATTGAAATGTACAGATTTTGCGGCCAAAATGTTGTTCTTTTTCGACCTAGGCAATTTTGAGCGCGCCTAGGGCGCGCTACTGTTGGTTCTCGCGCTTCGCGCTCGGTTTTTGTATTTTCCCCAAATTAGCGCCCTGACCTTTTACAATTAAAGGTCAAATCATCAACAACTGTAATTTGATGATTGTGAATTCTCTTTTTTTCAAGCTCCTTTGGCTTTAACGAATACATTCTCATCACGTATCTCGTGCTTCGCACTCGATTTTGTCAAAAATCTGAACTTTTCTACATTATCTTCAACACTATTATATAAATGTATATCATATTTATTTCTGTATCTCAAGCTGGTACTGCTTATTCAGATTTTACAAAATAATGTACCAATTTTATTTTTCATAATTGCTTCAATATTTGCTCCTTATTTTGCACTAATTTTTATTCTCAGGAACCCTGAAAAATCTATGATTTCAATAAATGTATATTATCACAATTCATAATATGCATTGGTATTGAAACATACATAAATAAGTCCATAAATTTAATTTATTTATTTTCAACCTTCTTTTTTTATGATTTAAACTGAAAATACGCATACTGGTGTAAATTTGTTCTAAGCAAATTTGTAGATATACGAGAAAATTTTGTTAAATAAAAAGTTATTGTTGCTTGTCTTGTTTTTCCGAAAAGTAAATTTCCTATTTTTGATGAATTTTTATAACAACAGTTTATAACAAATTTGTAGATCTTTTTTGGTT